>JANHFT010008409.1:177526-198972 GCA_032467955.1 Pseudoxenodon macrops | reverse complement strand
CCAAGGTCATGGGATCATCTTTGCGACCTGACAAACAGTCAATGGGGAAGCCAGATTCACTTAAAAACTATGTTACTAACTTATCAACTGCAGTGATTCACTTAACAACTGTGGCAAGAAATGTTGTAAAATGGGGCCAAAATTCACCTAACAAATATCTGACTTAACAACACAGATTTTGGGCTCAGTTGTGGTCGTAAATCGAGGACTACCTGTATTAGTCAACCTGAACTGAACTGTCCAGCAAGATAAAGTTTGCATGTTAATTAGAAGAACCAGAACAAAATACCATGACTTCCAGATAAGTGACAAACTACAATACAAAGATGTATGCAAAACATAACAAACTTTTTTCTATACAATTGGAAACACTTTTTACAAAATTATTCATGTAGTATATTGACATTGACCAGCCAATCTAAATATATAAGTGGATCTGTTTGGATAAGTGGAATTATAGTAAGGCTAAGAAGGACACCTACTAAGGCTTAGAAATTGTATGACTGCAAAATAGCCCCTAATTAAATTATTCATGTTAACCATGATAAATGCAATAATAAGTTATTATATTCTTTTAATCTTCAAGGTATCTCTAGTCAATGAAACACATTTTAAGTGGATAACTTTAAAGTTGAGGTTACCTAATTATTTTCGACAGAATAGTAGACAAAGAGTTATACTTCCTTATTTTGAAGTAGGAACCTTTCCATGCAATCTATCTCCCTGCCCTCCCCCCTTCTCATTAGAAAAGTCCGGAATCTCAAAACAAGTAGTGAAAGTCCACATTCAACTACGGTATTTCAAATACAATAGAGTTATCTTGTACACTAACTTCCATATAACATTTTGAAGGAAACAAAGGGATGTGCTCTTTTCATTTCAAGAGAGCTCTCATTTTGTTTCAATAAAATGATCTAGAGAAATCTCAATTATTTAACCTTTTGTGATAGCCCATCTTAGATCTTAGATACAGCTGCCCATTCTTCTGTTCCATTTTTGCACTGACATAACTAAATACATCAGGAATGCTTAAACCAGTGAGTAATTCCCTGAGTTTTCTACATGGAAGTTCATAAATAAATTGAGTTAGTGGACAAACCTTAAAGTTTAAATATAGCTTATTCATGTATAATTGTTTTAACATTTAAGTATTTAAACACTAACTCAAATGACTAATTATCCATTTGCTAATATATTTTCCAAAATATGTATACATTAATCTTTCTCTTCATGATATAAAATAATTTGGAATTTCAGATACAAATGAAATTCTATTAGCATCTCTTCAAAAGTATAGAAGTAGCAGTGACAACCCCAAGTATTATATTCCATGGAAGTTCATGATACTGAAGTCTTAGAAGATATAAAAATGTATAGCTACGTGGGATTATTTGGAACTTCTATGGTTGTCAGAGTTAAATTAATTTCCTTTTTGAAAATTCATATATCACTAATTGCAAGAAGTATACCACCACTGCACTTATAGTAACTGGTTAATGGGATCAAGTTTCACTGATCTGTTTAATATTCTTATATAATTTAAATGTTTTTAAATAAGTAATTAAAAGTTTGGTTAAAGTTCACTATTAAAAATTTGGAAAGAGCCTTTCTCAGTTATGCATTATTACATTTTAGTTTATTAGTTTAAAAAAATGATGTAGTTTCAAATGTAAAGCTATTTATAGTGTAGTTTTATAGAGTGCAATTGAAATAATGGAAAGCAAATATATTTTTGCATCTTCATTGTTTACTTTCTATCACGTTAAATATTTTTAAAATCTTTATTAATAGGATGAAGTTAAAAATAGGTTTTGGAAATGTGTCTTCAAAACAGTATTTTTCTCTCAAAGTAACATATTCTTGTTACACTGTTACTCTGCTTTTGTAATATGATATATAGATACCCATACACAAACATCAATGCTGCAAAAGTATACTTTGTAATTCAAATACTGCATATAAAGTTATTGTATGTCTAAACTGTAGATTAAAATTACATCAGTTAAATTCCTATGGCCAGGTTATTGTTAAGCAACTATTACATTAAAGGCATAATTACAGTATCTTATGTTTTGAAAAGGTCATCTTGTTTAACTTCACTTTGGAAGCTGGATATATTAAACACATCTGAATACTTGTAAATTAAGATTCTTATATAACTGTAGCCCGAAAATGATTTCGTTTATACCTTAGGGAGCTTATTGCATGGCTGAGCTAAGTCACTTTTTTTGAACACATCCTGTTTCTCTGCCAGCTGTGCCAATGTTTCCATTAGCCGTGTTGAATTTTTCCCCTTTGTTCTAAAGTTTCCCTAGCTCTGTGTGCATTTTAAATTGGCCTTCTTCAACTTGATACTGTCCAGAGGTATTTGATTACAAATCCCAGAAGTTGATATGGAATTCTGGGAATTATAGTCCAGCATATATAGGCAATGTCAATTTGGAGAAGGCCAATTTAAGTGAGCATGAAAAGTAAGGGGATTAAACTTCAGTGTATTATTATGACCTAGAACACTTTGTTCTTCAAATGTAGCTTTAACTCTGTAATCCTTACTAATCGTGAAAATAAAGGTTATTATAAGAACAGGAGATCTTTGTCTGAATATCATACTAGCTTTTGCTACAGGTTTAGGCATCATTTACTAATGTGTGAAATATAGCAATAGCACTTAGACTTATAGGCCACTTCACAGCGCTTTACAGCCCTCTCTAAGTGGTTTACAGAGTCATATTGCCCCCAACAATCTGGGTTCTCATTTTACTGACCTCGGAAGGATGGAAGGCTGAGTCATCCTTGAGCTGGTGAGCTTCGTTTATCCAGTAGTAAATAGATTTGGTTTTGGAGTACATTATTTCAAAGTACAAGGCATAATTATATTCTGAAGTATCAGTTTGGTGTCTATGAATAACAATATACCTGCTCATTTATAATGATTGCCAAATTCCCTAACCCAATGAATTTTGTAAAATAACTATTGTAATTATAAAAATGGTGGTAAACATGATAAAATATAATTTGCAAACTTATCTTGTATTTCTGGAACTTTTCCAGAGCCCCACATAGACCCCAAAGGGCATTCTCAAAAAATAAAACAGTAGTGGCTGCAGTTGCTGTTTTATTTATCTTAGAATGTGTTCTGAATTGTTTTTTTAAATATATTTTTAATTGAATAACTTTTTAACAAAATAAAAACAATTCAAATAATAGAAAAAACAAAGAAACAGAATAGTGAATGAAATAGAAAAGAAAGAGAAAGAGAAAGAAAAGATTATAAATAAGCAACTTCCGATCTTTTTGGTAGCAGTTATAAATGCATTTATATTTTACTATCTTTTTCCAAACTTACATCAAGGTTTCTTTCTGTAAGATTTCCTTTCTAATAGTCAGACTCATAAATCACAAGTTCATTTTTCTTTCTTGTCTTTTTCAGCAAAAAGTCCATAAGGGTTTCCAGGCACTGATAAATATAGTTGTTGATCAAACAAGTTAATTTTGCCATTTTTGTTAGTTCTGTCATCTTTTCCAATCTTTCCTCCATTGTGGGTATTTCAGAGTCTTTCCATATAAAATAGTAATGCAGCAAGAATCATACATAAAAATAATCTTCCATGGTTCTTTTTTTATTAACTGCCCATTAACCTCAGCAAGAAAATTTCTGATTTCAGTTGAATGTTGATTATTAACATTTTTGTATCCTTATATGTACTTGAACCTAGAAATGTTTTTTTTTTTTACAAATCCACAGGCATGATAAAATTACTTCTCATTTTGTCCACATTTCCAACATCAATTTGAAATACTTTTATACATTCTAGACAATTTTTCTAGATTTTCTATATATGTGATACATCATTTTATAAAAAATCACTTTTAAAGTATAACATAATGTAAAATTTAATCCTATAAACCACATATTTTCCCACTGTTCCATCAGTATATTGGTGTTCTTACACCAATTTATTTTACAATATTTCACTTGTTATTCTGCTTTAAATTTCAATGAACATTTATGTATTTATGCAGTTACATGTTTATTATTTGTACATAGTTCAATTTCAGTTTTTGTTCTGATGCTATGTGCCAAATGTCCTATTATCTGCTTTAAATCTTTTTTTAACTGTGTATATAAAAAAATGAAAACTAAATTCTTCAGCAGCCAATTGCTCTCTTGATTTTATCTTATATTCTCCATGTTCCAATTCTACAGTATCAACTCTCAGTATTTTAATCATTTTTCTTTTGTGTATTGTTTCTTTCCTGTATGCTTCCTATGCTGAGATAAAGGCATTTTCAGGCACAATCTGGGTTTATATCTGTTCCATATTTTCAGCATAGCACTTCTGATATGATTCTTAAAATTCTACATTAACCTGTACTTTAGGTTGTACCATAGAAAACTATGCCAAAAAGTGTTCCCCTAGTACAATTTTAAAAGCATAAATTATAAACAGCCATGAATAAATTTTCAAGTTAATACAAACAATTTAATTTTGTTTGAGTCAGTTTGGTATACAGTAGAGCTAAGGCGCTTGGTAGAAACCAGAATATAGTCTTCTAGTCTTTCCTTAAGCATGAAAGCCAATTGAGTGACTTTGGATCAGTCAAGCTCTTAGCCCATCTCACAAGATGGTCTGTGAAAAATCTGAAGTCGGAGGATTAGTGTATATGCTGTCTTGAGTTCAGCAAAAATAAAATAAATAAAATAAAATAATACATAACTATAATTTATGTAAAGTAACCTTCAAACAAAGGAAACAAACAGCAACATTAAAAATACTATTTGGCCTATTTTAACTGGGTAAACTAATCTGTTTATAATATATTTCAAAGTTTTATGTATTTCTATATATATTATAATTATATAATTAGATATTATAAAATAAATGGATAATTTATTCATTATTTTTTTAGCAATAATATTTTTATCTGGTATGCATTTGTAACTTCAGTACAAAGTGTATTTTTGCCCCACAACAGCAATTTTTGATGTAGGGCCAAGAGTAGCAATAGAAACCAGTATTCTCATACATAGTGTCACAACTTAATCATTGCTCTTTACTGTCTCCAAAATCATTTCTTCCAGATTTTAAATCAGAATGTCTTAATCTTCCAGCAGATATTGTAATGATTGTGCCACTGAGAAAGATCTAAATAATTTGTAAAGTTGGATTTTAGTCTATTAGTTTTGCTACTTCTATAAAATAGTCCTCAACTTATGACCAGTTGCTCAACAACAAAAAATTACGACGGGTCTAGACCAGTGCTTAACAGCCTGTAAAGCACTTCTGGACATCACAAAATGTCATCCCACGTACAAACATATATCCTTGTCGTCACATGACTGCATGTTGGGCACTTAACAACCAGTTTGCCTTAACATCAGATGGAGCATCCTATGGTAACATCACTGCAATTTTTGTCATTTTTTGCCAGTTTCCTGCAAAAACTGCTCATTTGGAAGAATGGATTTGCATTTATGACCATTGTATTCACTAAATGACCATAGTGATTTGCCTAATAACTGACATTAAAAAATCAGGTCCGGTCACGTGGGTGTCTCAACTTATGACTGTAAAAATATATAACCAGAAATCTGGTCCCTATTGTGATTGTAAGTCGAGGACTAACTGTTTTAATATATTCTCCATAGAGGTGGAGCCAGCAGCCAGGAATCGTTAACTCCATCTTGCTAGCCAATAGGACTTTTACATGTATATTGGTAATTAGAAATTATATCGTTCTGAACTATTTTGAGAATTAGTTATATTTATTAAAATAATATTAAGAAAATTGCAATTGAATGGTCTGATATAAGAAATATAATTATGAAATATTTAGAAATATGAAATATAAATAAACATTGCTAGATGCTAATTTAGGGTGAGCATATTTAAATGCATGTCACTATTTTGACTAATAGACACATGGATATAAAACAATTTTGCATTGTTTCCTGCAATCTTCCAAATTCTTATTTTATCTAATTTTATCTTTCTTAAGCAGAGAGGATGGTGAACTTGAAGATGGTGAAATAGATGATGCTGGACTTGAAGATGATAAGGAAGAAAAAGGCACAAAAGTCGAAGATAAACCTAAAAATGAAAAATCTCATAGGAAATCACGAAAGAAGCGCAAAAAGGAAAAAGAGAAGAAAAAATCAAAAAGGAGAAGACGAGATAAACACAAGGTATGAGTTGCTCTTCAGCATACTATGCAGTTTATTTCTAACTAATAATTATTTCCCATTTAAACAAAATGTAAAACTATATTGGAATACCTTTGCTTTAATTAGGTCACTGAATATTAACTCCTTGAAAAGGTGAGGTTCCCTACAGACTGCAAAATAGCCTAGAAAAACAGTCCACTGAGCCATCATCACATGCTGCTTCTAACATTCTTACTCCCATGTGAACTGAAATGTGTACTAGCAAGGCTCATTAAGTGTTCCAATACTGCAAAAGACTATATGCATAACCTACCTTAATTGGTGATAAACTGATCCTTGTGCCAATTTGCCTTGTATAACCCTAGCTTGCACTTATTTTTGTTCAGATATACTTGTAGTAATTTCAATAATACAGATTGTTGTGTGTTAAATCACACACACACATGCACTCAAACAATACGATTATACTACAGCAATCATTGTATAAACAATAATGTTATTTCTTTTCAGCATAATTCACCTTCTAGTGATGATAGTTCCGACTATAGCATTGATTCTGATGCTGAACATACAGAAAGATCTCATAAGAAAGGAGCTGGTTTCTATAGAGATTATGAGTCTTCATTCCTTCAGGTACAGCTTTCAAAATAATTTCATTTTGTTTGTTTTTTCCATTCTGTTTAAACAGTTGCTTGATCATTTTTCTCAAAAGATGTGAATTATTCTTTTGAATGAATTATATTGGATTAGTTTAGACATATAAGTGCCCCCCCCCAGTAAGCCCCAATCCTCCTGATCTTCCATATGAGCCAAAAGTCCTGGTTCTGCCAGCTAGCTTGGGGATCCAATGGGGAAACATCCAAAAATGGATAGTGGAGAGGGTTGATCAACTAACAACTCACATCCTGCCCCCATCCATCTTTAATTGGATCGTAATGTTTGGCTTATTTTAACTCTTTATTAAATACTTATATATTTAACTTATATTATTTTAATGCATGTGCATGTATGTATGTACCTTTAATGATTATAAGCTGCTCAGAGTTGCCTTGTGGTAAAATGGACCGCTAATAGATTTTATAAATAAGTAAATAAAATAAAAGTAGTATAAGTGTTTCACTTCAACAAATTAACTTGAATGAAATCATTTCTACTTAACATTTTCAGCAATCACACAAACTTAATATGATTGGAATTAATGTCAACATTTTTTTTTAATTAAAAAGGGAATTCAGAATGGAAATTTTCCAGACAGTTTAATATAATACTAATCTTTTTCTTCTTTCTGGAATTCATCAAATTAGCTATTTTCCTGTATAAACAGGAAATGGACATTGGAGAAACTAAAGATATGAAAGTAGAGTGCCTCTAGGATAAGAGGTACAGGTCTTGTATGTTTATCTTTATCTCCCACAAGAATGAGTGAAAAGAGGATATATGAAAAAACTGCTTGTATGTGAGGTATTTGTATCCTTGCAGGTTTAATTTTATTGCAACAAAAATGAATGTTCAATAAAGTCATGTAACTGACCTCAAATAAAATATTGATTCAAATCTATTAAATCTGTGTTTCAAAGGAGTTCTTAACTACTTTTAAAACTTTCGTATCCATCTTAATTACTTACATATACAGTATACAGTATACAGTTAGCTTCACATGGAGAAAGAATCTGCTTTGCTTGAAAACGTATTGTCTTCTATAACCCATGTTACATAAATTATATATACAATGTGGGGGGAAACTTGATTTTGAAAAAAGACATGCAATAATCCAATTATTTCATTTTAGAATCTTTCAATGCTATATACTCATAATTAAATGAGCAGACATCTTACCTCAGTAACTGTCAATTTGTCTTGGGGTAATCACTAGAAGTAGTTTCTTCCCATTTTTGAAAATTTGTAAGAATAATATGCTGATAGTATATTTTTTTAAATTACAGTAAAGAAAACTTTAAAAGAGTAAATGCTACAATATATATGCTGATAAATCTCAGATAGAATCTTGATATATCTTGTTACATTATATACTAGATATTTATTCTTTATTCTCATATGCTCCTAATTATCTTTATGTTTTATCCAGCATGGACATATTTCAGGAAAATATAACCCTTCACAGAAGACACAGCATAATAAAAAATCAAAAAGCAAAGATTATGATAATTACAGTGATGATTTTGGCTACAATGAAGATGAAAAAGAAGATTTTGCTGACCAGTTAAAGCAATATAGACAAGCTAAAGAAACTAATGAGTTAGAAGCTCCGATTTCAAAAGAACCAGGGAAAAAGCAAGGGATGAAAGGGATTCACAAAGGTAAGGCAGTAATCAAAGAACACTTAAATCTGAGTTTGTACCTATCTATGCAGAATGGAATACAGAGTCACAGTTATTATTACAGAACTTCACCATTAATCCATTAGTGGCAATAAAACAGTCAATAATCACCTCACCATTAATCATACCACTATTATATTTTAATTGAATTTAATTATACTTTTATAGGTTCATTAACCTAATGGCTCTTGTCTTCCAGTCTAAACTGCTTTCCTATATCCAAAAAGGTTTATTCAGTTATAAATCATCAGAAATTTTAACATAAGAGAACATAGACAACATAGTTATATTATTCCAGCAGGACAATTGCATATTAATAAAAAAGGAATGATATGTGTAATGTTTTTACCTGAAGTCCAGTTAATGTAATTTTTGTAAGTAAGCATGTTAATTTGAGAATGGCTAACATTATTCTTGCCGTTGATACATATCCTTTGATGCCTTTCAATGAGATGTATGCTTTTTCTTAGAACTCTGCTCAATTGAAGATCGGGTGAAAAGCAGAGAATTCCTTTATATTTATTAAAGGGAAGGAAAACATAGAAGGAGCAGATTTTTTAATGCTGAAATGTCCCTTTTCCATACAGTTCTTGAATTCTGTCATGTGTTTAGACATTCTAGAAAAATGTATTTGCCCTGTAAATTAAACATGGATCATGGATCTGAAAAGCCTGAAATTTTGGGGATTAAATGAATTGATTTTGTAACTTCAGTCTTATGTGTAATGGTTAAATAGTGTTGTACAAAAAGATTCCAAACTGCTCCTCAGCTAATACTCTGAAGAAGCACATTAAAAGCACAATTAAGTTTTTCTTGCCTCAAAAACAGTTTGAATACTTACTTTACTATTTAATCAAATTTAAGTTGCCAGAACATTAAAATTGGGAATGGACAATTTTCAGAAAGCACTCTGTTTCTTAGATGGTAGTTGATTGCATTTAATTATATAGCTGGTAATCAAAACGGCTTCAAGGCTTAGTAATAACATTAATCTGTTTATTTAGACATATTTATCCTATAGAGTCCCATGTAGCTTGCAATAAAAATACATAAACAACAAATCACAAACCAGAATTACAAAAATAGCAATACATATATTTAAATATTAAATAAAGTAAGATTATACATGAGCAAGATTGTATGTCCATTTGTTTATATCTTATATTTTGATAAGTTGAATAAAATTATTTAAAAATGAAGCCTAGATAAACTTATCAAAAAGGTGTTCTTATTCCAGCCATACAGATTGTGGAGTTTTGAGATGTACAAAGAATACTCTGAAAATTATTTCAACATGTAGGATTCATACAGAAGCAATCCATTAAATATTCTGCCCATAAATCTTTCAAATCTTTAAAGGTCAGTAATGCCAGCACTTTTGATTAAATTCAGAAACAAAATATAAGCCCATGTACCTATTTTAGCAAGAGAGTTTTACACTCCCATTTATGCAGTATTTGATAGTAAATGAACTGCAGCCTCCTAGCCCATTTCAGAATATTGTCAAAAGCAGCTTTATATGAAGCACGTTGCAATAGGCCAGAAGTAATGTAATCAAAGTATGCATTAATTTGGAAATAAGCTTAACATGGCCACATAGCAGGAGATCTATCTATATAATAATCTGGATGGCATACAGTTGAAACAAAATAATTAAAAACAGCCTTAAAAACTTTTAAAATTGAAAATATAAATGTATTCACTACAGAGTGAATGGGAGAGTGCATTCAAGGTCCACATAGTTATAATACACTATCTATTTACATTGGATCTCCAAACCTGCTGACAAAACCATGTTTTAAGAGATTTCCAGAAAGTCAGTAGGGTCTAGGCCAGGGATGTCTAACTTGCGGATGCGTCACATGCTGGTCCCGCCACTGCCCGGTTTAGCGAAGGGGCGGGATCTCAATACGTCACATGATGCTGCCCTGACGACACGAGTTTGACACCCCTGGTCTAGGCAATCTCATCAAAGGGCAGCTGCTATAGCAGAGAAGACTCACTTTTTGGGTCCCTATCAGATGGAACTCGTTAGCAGATGTGATCTGTAACTTGCCCTTCCTGCCAGACTTGACTGGATAGGCAGTTGTAACCAGGAGAGGTGGTCCCACAAATAATCCAGCCCCATGCCACATAGGACTTCACAGCATTTTGAGTTGAACTTAGAAGCAAACTGGCAATCACAGAGTAGAGATGTAAGATTTGCAAGTTCTAGCAACACACATTTGATCTCACCACTGTATTTTGCACAAGTTGAAACTTGCAGATACTTCTCAACAATAACCCCATTTAGAGTGCATTTCAGTAATTCAGGAGGAGAACAGGGAATGAGTAATTGAGAGTAGAACCTCCCAATTCAGTAATAGGCACAATTGGTGCACAACACAAAGTTGTGCAAAGGCTCTCCTAGCCACAGCTGCTACAAAGCGGGAGTCATTAGTCTAGAATAGTGACGGTTAACCTTTTTGGCACCGAGTGCCAAAACTGGAGCACATGTATGCACCGGAACCCGGAAGAGCAGCTGGCCAGTGTGCATGCACAAGGCGGCCAGATGGTCTTCGTACGAAGACAGAACCTGGAAGAGTAGCTGCCGAAGGCACACATGCCTACAGAGAGGGCTCTGCGTGCCACCTCTGGCACATGTGCCATAGGTTTGCCATCACAGGTCTAGAAGAACCCCCAGATTGTACACAAGGTCTGTTTGGGGCTAAGTAATCCCATCCAACACAAAATATGGTACTTTCTCAGATTCAGGAGACTTCGAAACCTCAAGCCGCTCAGCCTTGCCTGTTGTTCTCCATCCAGTTCCCCTACAGCCTCCAGGCAATGAAACAGGAATCAATTGCATGACTCAATTCGTCAGGGATGAAGATGTATAACTGGATATCATCAGTATATTGTATTGATGATACCTGATCCCATGGCAATAGTTAATTCTTACCCAGTAGTTTCATCTAGAACTAAACTGGAATGGAGAGATTACTGAATCTATGGAATCCTATATAGAAGGGGGTCAAGAGTTGGACCTCTCATTCCCAAATCACAGCTGGGGAGGATGAAAGAGATCCAGCACAATACAGTACCATCCACTTCCACCCGATGGAGCTGATCCAGAAGAATACCATAGTCAGTGGTATCAGAGGCCACCAAGACGTCAAGTAGAGCCATGATATATGGACTGTCCCCATCCCACTCCTACTAGAGGTCACCCAAAAGCATGACCAATGCTGTTTCAATCCCCTGCCTAGATCTGAATCCTCACTGAAAAGAGTAACTAATAGTTGGTCTATTATGATGCATCCAGAACTGGGGACATAATATTTAAGTATGGAATAACTTTAAAAAATACTTTTCTTATATACAAATTATATGCAATATATTGCAAATAGGCTCTAAACTTGCCATAAGTTCCCAAAATTAATTCAATTGTTTTATAAATTAAATTTTGACAATTTTCTTGGTGATTGTCCTGTCCACACATATGGCTTTGCAAAACAATACTTTCGCACAGCTGCCTTGACTTCAGTTACTCAAATGAAATGAAGCTTCAGTATGGAAAACTGAGGTGCTCAGTCTTGATACCTCCAATTTAAAATTTGAGGCTGACCAATTTGCCTTGTCAGAAATGTTTAAAAAGCCAGTTAAATAACTGCCTCAAATAGCCTGGCAGTTTCATTGGGATGATTTTTGCAAGGCCCGGAAGACCTGGTTTTGCCAATGGGCCTGGAGACCCCAGAATGGGATGGAGCCCATCACGTGGTTTATTTGATGGATTTATTGTTGTTGCCAGAAAGGGGGGGGGATGTTATTGTTTTTATATTGGGTTTTTATCTTTTTAAGTCATCCAAAGTCACTGAGACTGAATTGGGCAGCCATATATATTTTCTTGAATAAATTATTAGAAGCAGGGTGATATTTCACTTTGAAAAGCTATGTTAAAGGAGTATTGAACTGAAGGCTTTATCAAAATAAAAACCCCAGGACAATGCAAAACTTGTGTTACACAATTTTTTTAAAAGTATATCAAATTCAGGAACAGCAAATAACAATTTGTTACTTTATAATCTTAGAAAAGTTTTTAAAATCCTTCACAGAATAACCTAAAACCTGGTGCATGTGTTGGTAGCCTCCAGCCCTAATGCACTATATGGGAGGCTCCCTTTTGTCTACACTGAACATTTTACAGATAGTCCTCGACTTACAACCGTTCATTTAGTGACCATTCAAAGTTACAATGACACTGAAAAAAGTGATATGACAATTTTTCACATTTATGACCGTTGCAGCATTCCCATGGTCACATGATTTACATTTGGATGCTTGACAAATGACTCACATTTATGACAGTTGTAGTGCCCCAAGGTCATGTGATCTCCTTTTACAACCTGACAAGCAAAATCAACCAGGAAACCAGATTCACTTAACCATGTTACTAATTCAAGAACTGCAGTGATTCACTTAACAAATGTGGGGGGGAAGTCATAAAATGCGGCAAAACTCACTTAACAAATTTCTCACTTAGCAACATAAATTTTGGCCTTAATTGTGGTCGTACATTAAGGGCTATCTATATTTGGTGCAGAACGTAGAAGTCAAATTGGTCTCAAAAACACCACAAAGAGATTGTGTTTGGTCGCCTATTTGTTCCAGAGCAAAAAAGAAGCCTACATGGATTGGGCCAAGGTTACTTGAGAGAAAAAACTTTTTCTAGAGGAAGCTCCACAGGTAGTCAATCCATCCGAAAATACTTGTCTCTGCTGGCATTTAGGGTCAAGTCTTTTATGTTGCTGCTCTAGTTCTTTGAAATGCAGTCTCTTATAGAATTGAAGGATACAACTTATTTTTATTAATTTTCAAAAAGTCCTTAAGTCATCTTCTTGAACAGACTTAACACTTAAATTAATGGTCAACTTTATCAGTGAATATTATTTGTGTCTGATTTTATTATTTTTAAAATTATTTTAAATTTGCTTTACTATAAACTGCCAAAACACTTTAAAAGTTGGCACTATATTAAGTTTAATGAATAATCACTAAATAGGAAAATATAAGTGGTATGATAGTTTTTCTTTTGCACCATCAGTAATAAATCATTATATTCATCCTGAAATTTGTAATCTTTTAGGTGCTACACAAATAAGCAATAGTTATGGTATTGGCCGAGGGCGCAGCATGCAAAAGAAACTGAAACGCAAAGATCGTGGAAGAGGAAGAGGGGTAAATAAAGGATCTGAGGAAGTAAGTTAAGTGGAAATGGTTTATTGCATTAAAAATAGTGGTTTTATTAAGCTTAATTCAAAACTGCATTGTAAAATGCTTTATTTTTCTTTCAGTGGTCTTAGAACTAAGATAACTGCATTATGAAAGTAAAAGTAACATAACTAAGATAAATGTTAATAGTCAGTGATAGCTGCATTTAAAAAATCAGACTAATACAAATATAATCCTGGTGAGCTTAATAGCAGAAAATTTGGTTGGAGAGCAGCCAGTGTTTGAATTGTCACTTTTATATCCCTGCTACTTAAGACAAAACAATTTTAAAAAATCAGTTTTACTGGGTTTTGATTTTCAAGATAGCTTTTTATTACTTGTTTGTTTATAAAGATGGAATTCTTCTATACAGCTGTACCCAACATTGGTATCTTTTATGATAAGATATATTGTTCATATATCTCTATGCATTTATGTATGCATGGAAATTGGAACATCTTATCCCCTGAGATGAGATCGGCTCCCAACTTTCTGACCTTTCCATAAGAGCTGGAAGAGCTGGCTCCCCCAGATGGCTTTAGGGCTCCAATAGGAGAGCATCACACTGGAGGTGGTTGATGAATTAAGAAGCAATCCTATCTCCCCATCTTTTAACTATAGTTCTACTTTTCATTTTTATTGTTTTAGAAATATTTATCTTTTATGACTTCAATGCTTTTAATTCTGTAAACTGCCCTGAGTTGTCTGAAATGAGATGGGTTGCAAATAAATTTAATAAATAAATAAATGATTAGTTTAATCATGAAATAGTTATTTTATCTTGTCTTTGACTATTTTGTATATGAGTGACCTTTGAAGAATAATCACATTAAAATGGAGCCTTTGTTTAACAGGAAATGAAGCCATTAAAGAAATGGCCAACTATGAGTCAGGCATTCATAAACCAGCATACGGTGGAACACAAGGGAAAACAAATTTGTAAATATTTCTTAGAAGCACGATGTATTAAGGTGAATATATAATTGTACTTTTTTCTTTGAAAAAAGTAAGCAATTTATAGATTTTATTTTAGTTTGTTTAAAGTTTAATTATTATTACATCATTTTACCCTGCCAAATCCATTCATTCTTATGGTAATCAAAACCCAATGCCTATAAAAATTATATCCAGCATTTATTAGATTTGAGGGAACCTTTCATGCATTCAGCATAAATGATACTAGAGAAAATTATTGCTTAGAATAATACAAGATTGATGCATGTGTTTTGTTTGGACACACTATTTTTAAAGTCTTATGTGAACTTTAATATTTAGTATTAAATATATACGTTCAACTAGTTAGCTCTTAGTTATTGCTGCATCACTGAATATAGCTGCTTTAGAAGTTCCATCAATATGTCAATACGGAGACTGTTGATAGAATGTAATCTGTTTTCTAGTTTCATAACCTTCACCTATTTGCAATCCATTTTATCTTTTTAATGTAAGATTAATTTTTAATTTTCTTTGAATGGTGGAGGAAAATAAAACAATATGAAATGTAAAAAGTCACTATTGAAACTTATAATCTCTCTTTATATTACAGGGAGACCAGTGTAAATTTGATCATGATGCAGAAATAGAAAAGAAAAAAGAAATCTGTAAATTTTACATTCAGGGTTATTGTTCCAAAGGAGAAAACTGCATTTACATGCATAATATCCTTTGACAAAAATGTTTCAGTCATATTATGATCAAAGCTGAAGTGATCATAGCACTTTAAATGTTCAATTTGTAATAGAATATATATGTTCCTAAGGACTAGAGGCTTTAAATGTTAGTAAGTAACAGTTTTAGGAATGTATTATTCTTTTTTCTATTTTGAAAGAATAATTTATAACAATGTTTAGAAAGATACACCAGATTAAAAATATAACAAAGTAGATAAATGATTAATAATGAAACATAAATAAAAGCATTATAGAAAAAGTTTTTAGCGATGCATTCTCTCTTTCTCTTTTATTTATTTCTTTAACCACTGCTTAAATTTGCATAAACTGTGTTATGAACACAATAGTCCTCAATTTACATTTTATTATAACATATGGTTAAGAATAAATTCCTGAGGAATTATGAGAATTGAGGCTGCTTCCAAAGAGGTCCGGGCAGTCATTAAGAGAAGCATCCATGTGATTCCTTCATTGAACCACAAACCCTACTTTTCTTATTGCGGCTGTTAAGTGCAGCATGGGATGCCTTGGCAGGGAAGGAAGTCCTAGAAAGGCATAGGCCTACTCTGCAACACCTCCCCAACTCACCCGAAGCCTGCCCCAGGTCTCCAACGGTGTTGCCCATTCAGTCTGCACTCTGCTCTGCTTCCTGTCATTGGATCCAACACAGTTGGGCCTCCTCTCCCCCCTTCTTCATACCAGTTCACTTACCTTTTCCATAAATTACCTATCAGAAGCAGAAGCAGCTGAGCTACTATATGACCCTCGTATACAGAGGTTGCATAGTAGTGTTCTGGAAGTGGTTGCCATTTTGGAAGCGGCCACAATTCTCATGATTCCTCAGGAATTTATTTTGAGCATATGTTACAATAAACCTTTTTAAGGAGGTAATGCTAAAATTATGGGAATTTCACTAGTATCTTACTTAGTTTCCTTAATATTTGATCACATGAATTTCCTTGCAAGTTCTATCATACAGGAGCAAAATGCTACCATGGTGACAAATGTAAGTTTTCTCATGATCCTCTAACTAAAGAGACAAAAGAACTGCTTGATAAGGTAAGTAATTCTATTTAAAGCAAACTTTGTATTTCAAAATAAAATTTTGATCTAAATCAAACTTTGTAATAAGAAATGCTTCCAGTTTTTCAAAGAAGCTAGATAAGTTGGTTTAGAATCAGTTGCATGTGAAATGCACCTGAAAACTGAAAAAAAATAACTTTTTTTGTTCTTCCTGTAAATTGTGTGCTACAAAGCAACAAATCAATTTATATATTTTAGTGGAGGATTTTTGGCCTAGCCTTTTATTAATATATTTAAGAGCACTATAACTACTCAGGAAATCTAATGTCTTTCAAAGTGTACTCTCTGTTTTTCTATTACACATCAGATACCTAATGAAGGAGAATAGATTATGACTTTCTAAAAAAAGATCATAATATCCTATAGTTACCATTTTTTTTCTTTTGTAACATGTACGCATAAGCATATTAAAGCAATTGACAATGTTGTATGTGAGTTCATGTATGCATATGAAATGAAGAATTTGTGCCAAACAGATGTGAAATTGGAAGGAAACTAGCATAATTCCCTAAGCGAGAGGTAATCCTCTCACACAAAGCAGACTTGCTTCTGGTTCTTCACTTGTGCCTATTGACTGAAGAACAAAACATATTCATATTCAACTGAACTTTGCGTGAGGAGGGATAGTGTGCATTCAGCAGGTTATTCCTTTTCTTTGGGGGGGGAGGTTGAATTTGTGATGTATGAATTGACTCCATGTAAAGAAGGATAAGCGTAATTGTTGAATTCTAATCAAATACGAAACTACTTGAGAAATTGTTTTCTTATTCCTCCCCAGTTAGAACAGAACAGAATAACAGGGTTGGAAGGGACCTTGGATGACTTTTAGTCCAACCCCCTGCACAAGCAGAAGACCCTATTCACACAATTGGTTGTCCAATCTCTTTAAAAGTCTCCAGTGTTGGAGCATTCACTTCCACTGATTAATTGTTTTAACTATCAGGAAAATTTTCCTTAGTTCTAGGTTGGTTCTCTCCTTCATTATTCTCTATACATTGCTTTTTGTCTTGCCTTCAGGTGTTTTGGAGAATAGATTGACCCCTTGTGGCAGCCCTCAAATATTGGAACACTGCTATCATGTCATCCCAGTCTTTCTTTTCATTAAACTAGACATGCCTAATTCCTACAACAGTTCTTCACATGTTTGAGCCTCCAGTCCCTAATCATCTTTGTTGCTTTTCTCTGCACTCTTTGTAGACTCCTCTTTGTAGACTCACATCATCTTTTTTATATCATGGTGACGAAAACTGGATACAATATTCTAAGTGTGGTCTTACCAACACATTATAAAGTGGTATTATATACAATTTTGGAACATTCTCTTAATGCTAAGAATTTGAATGGTGGTCTGTAAAATCAGAGAGAAAGGAATGGAAAGTTTTTATAAAGTCATACACTAATTTCTTTCCCCTTTGCCCAATAATTTTCACATGAAAAGGTACAGGGCAGATAGTAGCTAAAAAAAGAACATATTTTATTGAAAATATTCCACGTAGAAATTATCTTTAAATGTCACTACTCCGCTTCTGCTATGTCATATCTTACTCTCCTTACTCATGGAGCAGGAGAAACTGGGCAGCATGGAAATGACCTTTAAAATGATTCTAAGTATTGTTTGTTTAGTGTTGGTTTTGTCTTGTATCTTCTGGTTTGGGACATGGTGGGGAACTGTTGATTAGCTGTTGTTTTAAGGTGCTCCCTCTGTAAGATCTAGTTTCAAAGCAGCTGGATAGTAGACAGAGGTCGGATTGTACTTTGTCCCTTGCCGTATATAATTTAATTAATGGGCCCAATACTATTCTGTACTCCAATTTAGACTAAATTATACTTGCATTTTTATTAAATGTTCATAGACACGAATTTTGAAGAATGACTCTAAAGTACTGATGTTTTAATGTTGTCGTAGATTTGAAGTATTCTAATTTAATCTGAGCTATATAGAGCAGGTATCAATAAGTGCTTTTGCCATTAACTTCTAGAATAACTGCCAATAGCCCATATATTTTTATTATATTCTAATGTGGTTTTAGGTACTGAATACTGAAGATGAGCCTCAGAATGATGATGAAAAAGAAGTGGAAGAACTTAGGAAACGTGGCATAGTTCCTCTTCCTAAGCCACCTCCAGGGGTTGGACTTTTGCCCACCCCACCAGAGCCATATTCATTTATGGAGGAAGATGCTGAAAACTTTCAGGATCCCTCTGGCGAATTCAAGAAAATTCCGTCTCTCTTTGAAATAGTTGTGAAACCTACTGTGGATTTAGCACATAAAATTGGAAAAACGTAAGTCTAGGAATTAAAACTATACATGAAATTTTAATGAGGAACTCAATTTTAGAAAATTGATGATTTTAAACAAGCCTTACAGTAAATGAATTCAAAATACATTACAGCATCCTGTTAGGGCATATTTCCCTTCTCACATTTTGTTATAGATATACATGTATATGAATTGTAGAATCTACTCTATTGTATAGAGTAATCTGGCTTCAAAGAAAACATACTGAATAGTAGTAATCTCCTTAAAAAACACAATTTGGGGAAGATTGTATACATTGCTATTTGCAGATTATTTACATAATACTGCTTGTCAACTGTGTTCTGGATCTAATATTTGTACACAAATATACTTGACCTGCCTTTTTGTTTTACAGTCCACCAGCATTCTATAATAGTACATCACCCCCTGGACCAGAGTTTGAAGGAAATGATCCACACATGTATAATACAGAATCAAGCCCAGGACATAATGGACCAACAGGGCATCCAGGTTCTCCTGGTCATCCTTGTATTGGTCCAGTGGTGCCACATAGTCCACCTTTGCAGCCAGTTCCTGCAGGATACTTAGGAGCTCAAGGTCAAGCCAGTGGACCTATGCATGGAAATCAGGGTGGCCCACCTTTAACACCATCTGGTGTGTCATACAACTGTGCAGTTGCTCAAGAACATATGGCAAACATGCCCAGAGACAATCACTGCCCACCTGGTCCACCATATCAGCACATTCCTAGTGAACGGCAGCCAAATTCTGCATATGAGACTCTTCAGAATCCAGCTAATTTCTATGACAACTACTATTCACATCAAGCTGTGCATAATTTCCAAACAACCAATAATGCTAATGGTAAGTTTTAATTTATAAAATTGTTTCATTTTAGTTCATCACTCTGAACTGAACAATCTTATCTGTTGATAGTCAATCAGGTTTCTGTAAGCATTCAGTATCCAAAGTTGAAAGTTAAGTGTGATGTGGCTAAGAGGATAAGTATTAAAGCCTCATCTCTAGAATTCTTGGGAACTACACAAGCATTTCTCAAGACCTTTACACACTGAGTTCTGGGTTTTTAGGTTTTGGGAGGTTGGTGATAGTAGAGAAAGAGTATCCACATATTCGTCTACTTACAAGTTTTTCTGCAGTCAGGAATCCCATCTTGCTAAGCTTTAGTTATAGGGAAATCTGTAAATAAATGTATCTTAAACACACTTCCTAAATCTCTTGAAATTATATAGGAACTATAATCTGAGTAAATAAATTTAAAAGTTTGCAGTTTAGGGTGAATGCTTGCAGACAGCTTGTTTAATCCTGAATTAAAGATATATATATCTTTTCAAAAGTAATAGGAAAACGTATGAAAGGAAAAGTGTTGTAATCTATATATTCTGCATTGGAACTTTCTAGAATTTTTGTAAGTGGGATCTGGAATACCTAAGTGCAAGTGTATTGCATGTATTATACACTCACTTGTAACAGAGGGGTGTGTGAATGTGTATTTCAGTCATTCTTGACTACTGGCAACTGCTTGGACAAAACCATGCAGTTTTCTTGGTAAGATTTTAGGAAGTGGCTTGCCATTGCCTTCTTCCTAGGGCTAAGAAAATTATTGACTTAAAGCTGGCTTAATGCGTAAGGCAAGATATAGAATTGTCTCTGTTTTTAGCCTGTTGCCCTAAACCACAGGTGCTCATACTCGATTGTGTCACATGATGTATCGTGAGTTTTTTTGCCTTTGTGGAGCCGGGATGGGCAGGGCCTGCACATGATGCATCCAGCCCACGGGCCACCAGTTTGACACCCTTGCCCTAAACCATTATATCAAGCTAGATCTCATATCTTATTATGTATACATTTATATTTTCCTAAAGGAGTATATTGCAACGGTTCATTTGTCTTCAGGAGCCTATCATTTCTGCCTCAGCAAGGAAAATGTTAGCTTTCCTCATGCAGAATACTTGCCTGCTTCCACAGTCCTTTGGAAGGGGATGTGTACCTGCTTGGGTACTACTACTTTGAACTGAAAAGCTGGTAAAAAGTGAAGTAATGATGGCTTAGGAATCACTCCTTAAGACATCCCTGAGAACACTGGGCCTCTTCTGTATAAGAGCCAATTTTTAAAAAAGTTTAGTTTGGTCAGTGGTGGGATTCAAATTTTTCCATGACTGGGGAGGGGTCATGTGACTTGATGTCACTCATGGCAAGGTGGGGCTGTACCACCCCAAGCCATGCCTACAGAACCGACAGAAAAGTTCAGCTTCTACCATTCAGCCTGGCTGCTTCTTGCCTCCTTCTCATGTTTGCTCTGTGTGTAACATGAGGCCGAGAAGGAGGAGAGAAGCAGCCACGTGGACTGCTGCTGCAGAGAGAAGCCAACCTTCTCTGCCGCCCTTCGCAGCAGAACTGCTTGAAAGGCAGCTCCTGCGGCCTGTGCCTTCATGGTCTCCCGTTCCCCCTGTGTCGAAGAAGTTCAGCTTCTTCTACTGCAGCATTCAGCTAAATGCTGCAGAAGAGAGAAGCAAACTTTTCTGCCTCCCTTCGCAGCAGAGCTGCTCGGAAGGCAGTCGCCACAGTCTGTCCTTTATGGTCCCCCTCTCCCCCCCTGTGTTGAAGACTGCAGCAGCTGCCTGCCGAGCAGCTCTGCTGCGACCCCCTCGGCACAGCA
>JANHFT010008409.1:158318-169827 GCA_032467955.1 Pseudoxenodon macrops | reverse complement strand
TCCAGTGTTGGAGCACCCACAATTTCTGGAGGCAAGTTGTTCCACTGATTAATTGTTCTAACTGTCAGGAAATTTCTCCTTGATTTTTAATTAGCAAGAAGAGAATGTTTCTAGTTACATTGATTGGAGAGGAAAGGATTATAAGGCAGTAAGAAGGTATGTAATGGGTATACACATTGAAAAGAATGTGACTGAGGCCATGAGTACGCTAGGCAAACAATCAGGTGTATTCCTGATGGTGTGCCATCTTATTCTCTTGTATTCCCTATTGCTCCACTGTACCAGAAAGTAAAAAACAACAGGTCAGGACAGAGGGGGCAACATATAGTGGCTATAATGGCAATCATGTGACTGGGGGATGCTGCAAGAGTTGTAAATGTGGGCATTGGTTGTAAAGTCATTTTTTCAGCATCATTATAATTTTTAACAATTGTTGATTGAAGCAGTTGCTAAGTGAGGATTTAGAGGGACTGGACTATTTACTATTATAATAAAGTTCCAAGGTCACAGAGGCGAAAGTGGGCTGCGCCACAGTCCTGTTTTGCAGAGTCCCAACTCCTCTTTGTCTGAATTCAAGCTTTCCTTGGCCCCATACCAACGAAGTCTCTTCCTCCATTGGTTGCAAAATGCAGCTGTATTTGATTCTTCTGTAGCAGGGGATGGGTGTTGCAAACCCTGAAGGAGGGAAAATCAGATAAAATGTTACACAGTTTTAATAATAAAATGGTTCATGGCAAAATGTTTTGGAGTTATACAATCCCTTAAAAAAACTTGAGAATTGAGAACATTGATCAAAATTCAAGAATACCTACAAGGGAAATTTTAATCACTGGAACAATATTGTGGGAATGGAAGAAGTTAACTCATTGTCTTCTACCTCTAAGGCCCTCCTCCCGTTCCAAACCTATTTGTGATTCCTTCTGAAGAATTCTTATTATTTGCTTATTTAATTTATAGTTTGTATTTCCTCCAAAGACACAAGATGGCATACATAGCTCTGCTTCCTCATTTGATCCGATACCAAAGCAAGGGCAAGTTAGGCTTAGAGACAATGGCAGTGTTCACTTGACAAGCTTACCCCATAGTTACTATACGTGTAGCTACTGTTCTAACGTAGCACAAACCATCTACTGGAGTGCATTATTTACAGTGCAATGGACCCACAGTTATAGGAAATAGCATATGTAATATGATTTATATTAAAAATGGAGCCCAAACATACACTGGAATATTTATGGCACTTTTGCTATATTGTGCTAACTCTAACTCTGAATAGACATAAATAAAAGCCTGTCAGGTTGGAGGTTAGATATTTATATTAGCTTTATCCAATCTGGCACTTTCCAAATGTATTTCCCACTAGCTGAGAAATTCTGGTAATTGCAATTATCAGAATGAGGGGATGCTGCCAAGTATGGAAGACTTATTTGGACTTTCAAGTTCACATTAAGATCTGCTACATAATACATCCTGAAGAATACCACATTTTACTCACTTTGACACAAGCTGCTTCTGCTGCCATAAACATTGGAAGAGATTTTGAGCATTGCTTACAAGGTGTTCCACAGATGACCTACTGCTACCTGTTGATGTAATTACCCTTGGAAGTAATGAGAGAACACATAATGTAACATATAAAGGACAAAAAAGTGTAACAAGAAAAATGGATTCAGTTACAGGAATCTTGACAGCTAAATACTTTCACTTCTAGACACATATATTTGAGTTTGTTAGGGCAAACTTTCTTTATTTTTTTAGTAATAAACCTTTGTTGAACAAAAGAATCAGCTAACTGCTTCCAAATAATAGAAAACTGCAGATGTTCTGAAGTTCCCGTTTTCCAAACCTCCTTTTCCCAGGATTGAGAAGATCACAACATCAGTAGTTATTCAACACTAAACAACAATTCAAACATTCTAATGAGGATTGGGTGTGCTCAGCTATGCTCATCTGATTGGGGGTGGGGCACAGAATAAAGAAAATGGAATTTTCTAAAAATAGGCTGACTGGTTAGAAATTTTTTCTGCAGGTTTCACAATGGATTTTTTTTATTGAAGAGTTCACTTTTCATGAGATGAATTTAAATTTGATCATGAATTGGAAACTGAAATCAATGGGCTCTATGTTAAATTATGTCTAATTTAAATCTCATTCATTTCAGTTTAGCCATTCTAAGAGTCATTTATAAATATAATTATGATATTAATTTGAAACCAAATTTGAACTAAAAGGCTACATACAGGTAGCCCTTGACTTACAACCACAATTGGGATTGAAATTTCTATCAATAATCAATGTGCTCGTAAAACACAACATTACGTGTCTGCATCACTTAGCGACTGCAATTCCAACACGCCCCATTGTTAACCAAATTTCACCAGTCATTAGCCAAGGAGCCACCCATGCCAAGCTATTTCAAGCTTGGTCTCTCCCAGTTCCAAGCCTCGGTGACGTCTGGGTCCCGGGACCATCTATCATTCAACTCTTCTCGATCTGTGTCCCCCACCCAGATCTGCCCTTTTGGTCACCTTGCATCTTGCCTTGTGGGGTGGCAAGCAGCTCCAGAACCACACAGCTGGGGCTTCTTAGTGCACTGCAGTTCAAAGGCTTCAAGGAGCTCCTGAGCTAGAATGCAGCATGAAGCACGAATCGCTCTAGGAAGTTCCAGCATCACAATGTGAAACTGCAGCCCAGCAGCATGGTACAATGCCACAGACCAAGCCACAACCTTCTCAGGAAGCCCCAGCAGCCCAGCACAAAGCTGCAGCCCAGCAACTCAGCCCAAAACTCCAGCCACTTCAGCTCAGCTACCTTCGCTGCCCTGCACTGTCACTCCAGCTGAGACTCTGCCAGGCCTCGTGAGGAAACCGCTGTCTACAAAAAGCCTCATGTGGCTAGTAGGTACCTCACAAAGGGCCAGGCTGGGTGGGCATGCTTGGTCAGCAGCAGAGCAAGAAGACTGTGAAGATTAGCTAGAGACGCAGGATCTGCTAAGTACAGAGGGCCCAAAGGGCATAGATGGGGGAGACAGGGAGGTGAGGAGCTGAAATGTCCCTGCAGTTGTAAGTGTGAGAAAGCTGCCTGAATTTTGATCACAATTGCTGGCATGCTGTAATGGCTGTAATTTCAAGGACTGGTCATAAGTCCCTTCATTTAGCACCACTGTAAATTCATGTGGTCCCTGAACAAATGATTGTAAGTTGAGAACTACCTGTAAATTAATGAGACAAATCAGATATTTCACTTGAATTACTTTAAGTTCAGTGAAATTTAAGTGCAACTAACAGTTTGCACCCAAGGTAATTCAAAGATGCTTTCCAGAAGCCTTTAAAAACTCAGCACTTATTTAATTTCATTGACACAAATAACAAAATAGAGATCGGTGGCACATGTCTCCAATATTGCTTCTCTATGTACCATTTAATGCCTTCCACATTCTTGGATTACAACTCACATATTCTCTAACTATTAGCTTATTTTGTTCTGAGCTGCTGAAGATCATTTTGAATTATGTCATACTACAGAAAGGGCAGTACCTTTGGCACTAGAAGAAAAAATATGGATATACCGGTAATTTGTTTCATTTTGCCAGGAAAAAATATTTCAAAAATCTAGTTACCGGGTAATGATGCTAAGTTGATAGTTAATTGTTTTGGTTTTCTCCAAGGCACACAGCAGTTCAGCTGCACATCTTTCATCTAAGCAATCCCTTGTAATTCTGCCAGCAAATTTCACCAGTGCTTCCCCTCCAGCAATAACCTGAATAGCAGTGGCAATGACTTCCTCTTTGGTCTAAACAAAAAGCAGTTATAAAAAAACAGGAATGAATGAACATTATCTAACTCTCCATTAATACATTTCTATTCTTCATCTGAAGAACTCAGGTCCATGGCCTGAAGCTAGTTTATGCAGCTGATATACTCCAACAGTACCTCTCTGATCATGTGCCCAGGATATTGCATTTATCTGACATTAAAAAAAACAACCAATAACTTCCTGCATCTATAAAATAGATAAAAATAGACTGAACTGCTCTTGATATGAAAGGCAACAGATGAAATCACATAGCTACTACACAAAAACTCAGCCTGAAAAGTCTGCTATATAGGGTTCTTGTTGTGGGAAAAATAGGAAAAGGGAGTTTTGTACAAAAAAACGAAGACATAGGCAAATGAGTGGCCTGCCATTGTAAAGGCAATAGCAGAATGAGCTGAGATGGTAATGAATGCTAACAAGAAAAAAATTCTTCAGATATCTTCAAAATAAAACTCTTAGTATGTCAGTTACTCAATGAAGACATCAAAATGTGAACAGATAAAATAGAAACGATGGAATTGTTTAATTCCTATTTGGGCTCAGTGTTCCACTATGAAGTTTGAAAAACTTAATTACAAGATAGAACTGAAGCTTGAGATTGACAGAAAACATGATGAGCATAAAGCTGAGGCAACATGACTAGTGGTCTCACTTCTCCCCTACTACCTGGGAAATAATCAATCAAATTCAAGATAAATGATAAACCCTAACATTAAAAATAATAACTGATCTATAGGCTAGATCAATGTTTCATATAGTGGCCCACAGTGTTCCTTAGAATATCTCAGAGGTCCACAAAATCAATGTTATTTGCCAGATTGTGAAGATATTTGCAAATATTTTAAATATTTTAAAAATAAAATAAAGATATGAATCCTTATTAGTGTTGTTAAAAATATATGCTTTTTCATGAAAATGTTGTTTGTCAATATTTAATGAGTTTAATACATGTTTACATGATTCAATAAGTAGGTTTTCTACAAGTGCATCAATTCTAATTTTAATAATGTAAATATCAATATAATCCATAAAAACAAACATTCTTTTGGGATCCTTCATAATTTTTAAAAGGGGGAAGTGGCTCAGAGATCCAAACCTTTAAGAAAACCTGGGATAAATACAGCTCAGTTGGAAAAGCAATACACACAATGCTTTTGGCAGACCACAGGATGGTGCTGGTACATCATATTGAATGATCATGGGAAAGAAAGAGCCCACAAGAAATTAATGAAGTGTAAGTAAATATTGAACTCAATCTGACATTGCAGAGAATACTTTATTTGAACAGAAAAACAGGAATAAGAGAGAATGAAGTTTTAAACACATCTTTTGAAAAAAGAAATAAAAGGTTTAACCTAGAGTCAGAGCTAACCAATGAGTTCCGTGGCTGAGAGTAGACATGAATCTGAAAGTCTGACAGTCTAGCCACAATACAAAGCTTCAACTCTATGTCTTTAGAGTTCAGTGTTCCAGCAGGCTAGCATCTATTCTCACAAAAATTTTGCTGCATGATTACATGGACACATCCATGCTGTTTTTGTAACAGAGTAATATGGAGATGGTCTGCCATGGCTTTTTTCCAGGAATATTTTGTTTTAATTTCTGCTTTAGCCTACTGCTTTGGAATTCCGTGCTGATCTCCATTTATAGACGAGCAAGGAATGCAAGAAGAGCTACTCTAGCAGAATTTTAAAAATATTTTTGTTTTGAAACAAAAATAAAATTGTTATCCCCAACACACTCTTTTTCATGCAAAACTGTTAAAGAGGAAATACCATGATTGGCCCTTTCCTTTTTAGAAACTGGGCCATGTATGACACTTGAATTCTCATTTCCTCGATTATTTGTGAAATAAGACAGCCGTGGTTCTCCAAGTCTTCCAGCGAGGAGGTTGGACTGGATCTCAAATTGCATTCAGAGCGATTAGGCTGGAAATCACTTGGAAGGTCTTCCCAAGGCTGTAGAGATAACAAAACAGTTTACTTATCTCTCAAGCTCCAGGGTGTTCATATTCTTACAAAAAAGTTTATGCTATGATGTAATCTACTACCACAATCCACCAACACCCAGAAATTATGGTTGCAAGTCTTCCGTTTGACCATGTTGTCTAATAACCACTAATATTATCAGAACTGTGAGATCCGAAGCAAAGACCTGAAGACATAATGTGTCCACTCAATGCCTCACCTCCCTAGTTTCATTGCTGAACTGCTGAATTATTTTTCTGGAGTTTAGCAATGAAACTGCTGCGCAATGGTGTGCAATGGTGGCTGCACAACTGCTTGATAGGACCTTGGATGATTATCAGGATCTTTCTCAAGTCAGAATCCAGACCTGGATATGGAATGGAATGGGCACCGGTAGCTCTTTGGGATGATCTCTGGCATGACCAAGATAGTGGCTGTATGACCACCCTTGCCTTATTTGTTTTCTCATCAGTTTTCAATATTATCAACCCTCGTATCCTTCTGGACCAATTCAGAGGATTAGTGTTGGGTTGTCTCTTTCTCCAGAGTCAATCCCAGTCAGTGGCAATTGGGGAAGAGAGATTCTGCCCCGCATCAAACTGTGTGGGATGCTGCAGGGATCAGGTTCTCACCTCTCCTATTTAACATCTATATGAAACCATTGGGTGAAATCATATGTCGTCATGAGCTGAGGCATTATCATTATGCTGATGATACCCACTTATTCATCTCTTCCCCAGGCAAATTAAGCAATGCTGTGGACATCTTATCCCAGCATCTGGAGACTATGAGGCTCTGGATGGGGAACAACAGGCTTCGACTGAACCCTGGCAAGGGTAGCTTTAGTTTTTGAGACCCTCTGGGTCTAGGACTATACAACTTTGGTACTGGTTGGAGTTGCACTGCATCAAACAGACCCTGTGCATAATCTGGAGACTCCTGCTTGATTAGCAGGTGGTAGTCATAGAGAGGGAGCCTTGGCACGACTTCATATTGTGTGCCAGCTGCACTTGATCCTAGATCATGGTCAGTCTTGCCCTGGTCACCTTCTGCTTGGACTACTTCAATGTGCTCTACATGGGGCTGCCTTTGAAAAGTATCAGAAAACTTCAGCTGCTGCAAATTGCAGCAGTGTGAGGAGTTATATATTTCTTGCAGAACACACATTACACCTCTGCTTTGTGAGTTGCATTGGTTACCAATTCGTTTCCAAGCCCAATTCAATGTGCCAATGTTGACCTTTAAAGCCCTTCATGACATGGGTTTGAGGGACTATCTCTCTCGGATTTAATCTGCCCGTTCCACCAAATCCAGCAAAGAAGACATCTTATGGGTTTTGTCAACTAGGGAGCTAAAATGTAGCCCCCCTAGATGACAGTGACCGACATTCTCTGTAGCGACACCTGCACTGTGGAATCTTCTCCCTCTGAAGGGCACTTGATCTCATCTTTTCTGAGCTTCTGATGGTCCCTCAAGACTTGGTTGTGTCAGCAGGCTGGAGAACCCCAAGGGACTGGTGAGCTAAAGTGGTAAACATGATTTTAAAAGTGCTGGAAATTCTGCTCCAGCCCACTTTAACCATATCAGTGTCATTATTATGCCCGTATCTCTCGACATTCCACAAATATTATTAAAAACATCAGCATCCACTATTAGACTTAATGATTCAAAATAGTGAAAAGCGCATTGTGACCTGACCATGTAAAACCTGCTGTCCTATAACTGTGTCCTCATACTGGACAAAAGGTCACACTTTCTCTATGTCTATAATTTAAAGCAAAATATTTTGTGCTTTAG
Source organism: Pseudoxenodon macrops (assembly GCA_032467955.1). Classification (NCBI taxonomy): domain Eukaryota; kingdom Metazoa; phylum Chordata; class Lepidosauria; order Squamata; family Pseudoxenodontidae; genus Pseudoxenodon; species Pseudoxenodon macrops. Next base: position 162,247 of record JANHFT010008409.1, on the reverse strand, counting down.
GAGGAGGTCAATATTACCATGGTAATTTTGTTACTGGCAGAAAAAAATCCTTCTCCAGCCTTGATGGCTTTGTGTCCTGGGGTGTTCTGATGCTGCGTGCAATCTTCTTTCTTCAACGAGGAAGGCTGGATGGAATAAATATGTTCCTCATCATTTTGTAAGCACCTTCTAACGACTTGCAGAACTGTTTCACTGATGCCCTTCGTGGACTGAAGCTGTCTTACAAGATAACCAGCTTTAGCAGACCACTCATACAGAAGACTATCTACCAAATGATGATGCTGGTCCAGTTGGCTGTGGAATTGTCCAGCTAGTCCCATAATTTCATCAGTAAGGAGGAGAAGGTTCCCTGTAGTGGCGAGTAAATTTTCTTTCGGCTTTAGAAATTTGGATGGTTCCTCCAGTGCATCCCGGATGACTTTGTCCACCATTTGGATATTTGCTTTGAGGAAGGCTGCCTTTCTTCCAAAGGTCTCCTTTGGGATGAGGTCATTGTTACTTCCAGTGCCATGTGATATAAATTGGCTTAATCTGACAACACTCTGGATGCTGCTCAAGTATTCTCCATTCAGTCCATTCAGTTGAAGCACGATGGCTTTGGCTGTTAGGGCAAGTTTTCTTTGGAGAACCTCAAACTGAACCAATAAACTGGGAGCAGCTATTGGAGAGACTGCCAGAGCATTTGCAACTTGAAGCAGAGATTCTGTCAATATTTTGATCTGTTCTGTTTGAGATGGGATCTCATTCTCAATACCTTGTCTAGCACATAACAGAATTGACAACTTAGCAGCTTCCTGTATCCTAGCAGAATTTTCAGATACTGTTGTCAGCGTGCTCTGCAAGCAAAGCCGGTATTTCATTTTAGTTTGTAACTCTTTTAAGGCCAATACATCTCTTCCTATAAACTGATCTACAATATTTAACAATGCTTGGATGGTAACAGACCACAGAATGCAACTTGCATCAAACCTGTCCTGTTTAGCGAAATCAGGATTAGATTTACTAATATCCTGTGCTTTTTCAAGCAGGTATTTTGTTCTGGTTTGTGCACAAGTGAACTTTGTTTGAACTCGCAGGAAAATTTCCTGAAGGCTGGAACACTCGGGGAGCAATTTTCTGTCATCTGAATGGACCACTTTGCTAATTAAGTGAACTAGCGTCTCTAAAATCTCCATGATCTCATCGAAACTTTGGATTTCATCATGAGAACTACATGGAGGCATAAGGCCAATTAACTGTCTTGCCAGTCTGTACCAAGAACTTACAACAAAAGTCAGACTGTGCTTTGTCTCGTCAATCTTCTCAGAAAGCAAAATAGCTGTTTGCAGCAGTTGCTCTGAATTGAGAGCAGGGTTTGCCTCTACTTCTCTAACTAATCCAATAAAATGAGGGATTAACTCCACTATTTCTTTATAATGCAATAGTTTATCAGACATAGGTGACTCAACAATCCGTAAGGCTTCCTTAGCTGCATCAATACAACAGTTAGCAAGCTCCAGCAAATCAGCACAAATACCATTCAGGTGTATGGCATCATGGATACTGGTTGCTGTTGTCAGCTCTCTAATCAGTGGGTGCAAATCAACTCTTCTGACTGCATCTTTCTGGTATATAGTATTTCTTCTGGGAAATTCCGGAGAAGGACAATAGGGTGGTTTAAATTTGTCCAAAGACCCGACCAGTAATTCTGCATTATTTGAGATATTTTGTTTTATGAAACTTTGTGCACTAAATTCCATAGGATCCTGTGAAGCAAGGGCATTAGGAAAATCTATGGAAATATTGAAATCATGGACACCATCCCGAAGTGGACTAAGAATATCTGGCTGATTACATTCATCTAGTCCCTTTCGGACATTACAAGCAAACTCTAGCAATTCCTTTGTCCTCTTTGAATATTCTTCTTTAGCTTGCAGACTGGTCATTTCTGCCATACACCAATTTATGCTAACTTCTGTCTGTGTTATGGCATTTTTCAGTTGTTTAATTAAAACCAGGAGCCCATTCCGGAAAATGGGATCTCTGGCTTTGGCCACAAATCTAGTAATGAACTCAACTATCCGTGTTGCTTCTCTGCACAATCTAGACGTGTGCCCAAAAAAATGTTCGAAGTGCTGCGTATCTAAAGCTTTTTCACTTGCCTCTTTGTGTCTCGTCATCTCTTGAACAGATGCATCAAGGAATTCATGCAAATCAAGTATTTTGTCCAAACACTTCATCAAACTTTCTGTTGTGCTTGACCATATTTGAGACAAGAAGTTTAATTTTTTAGACACATCACCGTTTCCTGGAAAAAGGCTCAGTTCACTCAGGAGACCAGGCACTGTGGCAAGAAGTCTATTAAATTGGTCTATGCACTGTTCAATGTCTTCAACAGTTTCCCTTTCAGTGCATGTAATAAGAATCAAATTGGCTGCTTTAAGCATCTGTGTGGAATGGCTGAAGAATGTGGTAATCAAAGGTTTCAATTTTCTTAGGAGGCCTTCCTTCCCAACATGAGAACATGGCTCCACAGCAGCTTCTATCAGTCTCCTCATGGGGCCTTTAATATCAACCAAATTATCCAAAATCTGATAGATAACAGCAGAACGTATTACTTGATTAAGATGTTCCAATTCCGTTTTCATGGCAAAACATTCCTCTTTTATGTTTTCCTTTGGAAAGCCTTTAAATGTGCTTACATCCACGACAATCACTTTTCTGAATCTCAGTAAATGACGACAAAGTTGAATTAGCTCTTGCTTTAGAGTTGCTCTTGATGAATCAGCAAACAGCATGCAGTAGAAAATTAGAACTTCTACAGGTAAGCTTAATTTATCTTCATGTAGATGAATTGGCTGTGAACTAGACATAAGGCCAAGAAATTGATTCCAATGCTGGGGGAAAAGGCCATACCTTTCATGCAGTTTTTTTGTTCTTCCTATGTTGCTCTTCAACAGGGATATCAATTTTTTTACACTAGTTTTTGCCAAGTCAAAAATATAATTTTTGGATAGGTTCATTTGCTGCTCGTGGGGATACTGAAGGTGGCTGACTTTTGCTGTGAATAACATAGGGATGCTGTTTTTAAGGGTCTGCAAGGTTTGAGCTAAATGTTTCCGCTGCAGAGATTCTTTAAGATCCCAAAGGAGTCTTTCTGTCAGATTGGTGAGTAACAGAAGAGCCTCTGAAAAGGGAGGAGAAGCACTTAGCACCGCTGATACATCTTCAGCAGAGTCCAGCATCAGCAGGCAATCAAATAGCCAACGAGCAGCTTGGATTATCCGCCTGATGGTGGAATCCTCTTGTGCCCAGAGAACCTTGTAAATTAAAATTTAAAATATAATAGTAATGTCAGCAATTGTTAAAAGAGAAGTCTCATTTTACAGCAGTCAAGATCATTGCAATAATTTATTTGGCAAAGTTATTTGGCAATGTTCACAACAGTGTCATTTGGGGCCTTTCTCCCCAGCTAAGTTAAAATGCCATCAACCTATCTTTGATTTGCTGCCCCTATTGTCAATTCCTATCCTGAATCTAATTGTAAAGACTCAATATATGTTAGGCAAAGTGATTGGTTGATTCTACCATTCATCACAACACCACCAAGTGGAAAAAAACCATCCACCTTTCATTGTCCATAGTCCAGTGGGAATGAGGCAAAACTAGCTGTATGACTGTACAGCTTCACTAGGCATCTTCCTGGCTCCTCTTCGTCCATCCTATTCTGCTATAATTCTAGCTGAATAAAGATTAGAAAAATCACATGAGTCATGAAGGAAGCCTTGTCACTGTTGTTTATGATTTCTCTCCCCTTCCTTTTCATCCATTATTTACTGTATTTTTCAGGGTATAAGACACACTTTCCCCCCTCCTAAAAGAGGCTGATAATTTGGGTGCATCTTATACTCTGAATGTAGCTTTTTCAAAGCTTTTTTTCAGACCTAACG
>JANHFT010008409.1:125796-150822 GCA_032467955.1 Pseudoxenodon macrops | reverse complement strand
TTATGGCTAACCTTTTTGCCATCGCGTGCCAAAAGCGGGGGGAGGGCGGGGGGGGTCACGTGCCTGGGTGCTCACAGGCATAATGCAATGCCCTCCCCCTGCGCATGCATGCACAACCACCACCAACCTTGCTACCACCACCCTCATGCATGCGCACAGGCCTCACTGAAGCCTCCGGACTTCTGGTAGGCCCGTTGGACCGTTTTTTGCCTTCCCATGGCTTCAGGGGGCTTTCCTGAAGCCTGGGGAGGGTGAAAACAGCCTCCCCCCTGCCCTCTGGAAAGCTGAAAATCAGCTGGAGCAGACATAGGGCAACACCTCGCGTGCCCTCAAATATGGCTCCGTGTGCCACCTGTGGCAGGCGTGCTATAGGTTCGCCATCATGGTTGTAGGAAGTCTTCACATTCTGTGTGTTGACCTGGAACTAGATAGCTGACAATATTCTTTCACTATTTAGATAGTGTTGTTTATTAGCCCATTCATACTTATGGGGAGAGTTCTTAATCATCTTCCAACAATAGGTATTTAAATCAAATATATGAAAGATATACAAGTTGCTGATGTTAAAAATTCTGCAGTGAACAACTTTTTCGTTTTTAAGAAAGTGGAGATTAATAATGGTGTTATCTATATAAATGCTTGTTTATATTTGTTTAAAAGCATTTCCAGAATGCAAACAACATGGATATTAACATTCTCCTTTCATAGGTCATGAACCTGGACTTACACAGTTGGTGAACTACTACAGAGGGGCTGATAAACTTTGTCGAAAAGCTTCTTTAGTGAGGTAAGATATTGTTGCTTGCTTGTTTACATGTAATAGTGGGATCCATGCTGCCTTTTGTCAATCTCCTGAAGTTGCGTCTGCATCAAAACGCTCAGTGGGATGCTCAGCTTGTTACTGGTTAATCACTGCAACTGTTTTAGATGTGGAAAAGAGCAATTTGCATTCCAAATGCTTATCAGAAAAGAAAAAAAGAAAAAATGTGAATACAAATGAGCAGACAAAGACGATATGTTATTTATCTGTAAAATTAAAGAGGTTGTGGGTCTTAGTGCATGGCCATTCAGCGTAATTGTAGATAAAATTAATTAAGTATTATGCTCTCCATCTTAGTAAAAGGGTTGTGGACATTGGATTTCAGGAGGGCAACTCATTTGTGCTTGCTGTGCGGCTGCTTTGTTACTCTGTATGCGGTTAGGTTTATTTAAATGTCTGGTTGCCTTTTGGGGAACAAATCCCTTGGAATTCTCCTCTTGGTTACCTTCTCGGTGTTGCCATTGGCAGTCAATTAATTTCAAATACAGGACATTTCCTGCTGCCTTGTGACTTCAAACTGGCGTTGCCTCATTTTCAGATATGGATGCTCAATAATTACTTTCAGGTCACAGATCTTGGGAACTGGAATGGTTTTTGAATGTAATTGATAACCTTCTGCTCATTTTCCTTAATAGCAACAAAGCAAATACTTTTCTTGAAGGTAGAGCCTTCTTTCAATTTTTAAGGCTATGAAAAGCCAAGTATATATATATATATATATACCGTATATTTTAAAAATCAATAAATAATATGACTAGAGGTATTACTTTGTAATCCTTCTAGAATTGTGCTGCTTGGCTAAAAATTGCATGGCAGGCCACTCTCTTTCAGTGAAAAAGAGCGCTAGAGGGCATGTTTTAATGGATAATACACATTTGGATTATATGTGACCTTTATGCTCTGTTGATTTACATATACTAATAAGCCTTAAGGATATGAAATCCATTAAATTCTGGTTGGCATTTCTAATCTCTGACCTTTCTTGAAACATAAAATAAAATGCTTGTGGGCTTTGCCAAATGTTTTATTGTGGTTTAGGATTCATTTAAAATCTTGCAAAAAGTATAGCACGTTTTTAGACATTTTAACTGGCACAACAAGAATATCTCCTTCCTTAAACTGTTGGTAAATTTGATTCCAAACTAGTCTTTTCCAGCCAATTATTTGTAGAATATTTGTTGCTCTCCAAGTAAATCTGTCTGGTCCATTAATCCATTAAAACATTTTAAAATTCTTATTCAGCTTTTTGCCATTTTTTTAATATTAAGTTACTAGTTAGTTTTTCTTCTATTCTGAGTTGACATTTTACTCACAACCTATTCACCAGGTAAAGTTTTTCAAATTGTTGCTTGGAAGACCTCTTAACTGTAAAATAATTGTAAATCCTAGGGTGATTAGAAAACAAGGTCCAGTGTCCTTATCCAGTGTCCTTCAAGCCTCTCCAAAACCCAGTGTCATTAAAGGCTCTGTCCTTGTTAAGAGCTTGATGGTTTTCTGTCTCCTGATGCTAAGACCTGCTGGATGACTACTAACCTGCAGTCTCCTCCTGAGGAACAGCCATCTGAGAAGAATCTCTCATCCTCTCCTTTATTCAGAAAGACTCTGTTAAACTGAGCTTGCTGCCAGGCAATCGGTCATTACAGCTATTTCACCATTTACTTCATCCAAAACTTGATTTGATAGTGCCTGGGAGTTTTAAAGTTACAAGCTCAACATATTTGGAAAGTACAAGTTGGGTGGGGAAGTCTATGCCAGAATTATCAAGGAATTTGATTGAAGATGGCACCTGATTGTGAGCAGAATCATTGTCAGGAGGAAAAAATTAAAAATGAGCTTGTCACAGTTTGGAAGATAACATTTATGCGGGCAGTTGTAGTAAAACTTTCATTTTATTATAATATGGGGAAAATGTATAGAACATGATGCTTTTTCTTTTCTTCTTATAACATCAAACCTGAACAATTCTAACCGGGTTGAATGGTGAGAGGTTTGGGGGTAGATAAAAGGACGTACTCATTTAGGACACAGTTAAATCGTAAAGGTAAACATTTCGGGCATCATGAAATACATTGGATGCCACCTTAAAATAGCTTTATGGTAATACAATTAGAATGTATTTCATAAGAGATAAGATTATCAAAACATACTACCTTTCCCCCAAGATTGGGATCATCATGTTCACGAATACAATAATTGCAATAACAACAGTTGTTCCCATGCCCTCTCCTTGAGCTTCTTATAGGTTGAATAGCTGGCTGCTATGGAATCAGAAAGCCAGAGATCTTTGGCTGATCCACTGGAATTTCTTTTTAATGACAGGGAAATAAAAGGGGCTTCAAAAGGTACCAAAATTTGCTCATAGGCAGCAGGTACACAGGGCCTATCATGAGTATTTATATAAGTAGACAGGAAGGACTCTAAAGTCCTTAATTATCTAATTAATACAGAATGGTAATATGTATTTGAAAACTAACATGAACTATTGTTCTGGAGGAGGCCTCATTCTTAGGGATCATAATACTGATTGTTTCAGTTTCAGTAACTGAGCCTTGGATCAGAAGATTTTAGGTTATAGGTTTGAAGAAGACATCAGATCTGACAGCTACCTTAGAACAGCATCTACGTCAATATTAACTATTTTGAGTAGCAATAGTTATCAGGAGTTTTTGAGAAGCATTTTTCCTTATCTACCGTAGATATCAAAGAAACTGAAGGTCCTACATCCAAAATAACTGGTCTACTAATAAGCTGCATTTGTCCTTGAAGACATACGTAGTTGACTAAGGAATAGAGAATGTAGTATTTCCATCATAGGAATATTTTCCCCAAAAAAAGTTTTCCTATAGTTTTGGAAATACATGCATTGAGAAATAGAGTCACTGGGTACTGTATATGTACCGGTATGTCCTGTCCTGTCCTGTACATTTCTGTACCGTGTTCTGAAAAACAAATGATTGGATTGATCCAAATGTGTTGGAGGCAATTTGAGGTAATATGAAAGATGCTTAAATCAACAAGACCAGTTAAGATATCTCTCTGTCCCTCTCTCTCTCTCTCTCTCTGTCTGTCTCTTTGTCTCTCTCTCTGTCTCTTTCTGTAGATTAATCAAGACAAGTCCTGAATTGGTGGAGGCTTGCACTTGGTTTCCAGAATCCTATGTGATTTATCCAACCAATTTGAAGACACCAGTAGCTCCAGCTGAGAATGGGCTTCATCCCCTGATAAACAACACAAGAACAGATGAAAGGGAAGTCTTTCTGTCATCCTATCAGAAGAGGAAAGAGAGTGGAGAAGGAAATGTGTGGATAGCCAAATCTTCAGCAGGAGCCAAAGGTTAATTTCTGACAAAGACTCTGGAATGCATTACTTTTATTTGTATAGTTTTTTATTTATCCAAGAGAAGATAAAAACCATGGCTTATTAATAAAAAAAAGGTCTCATATTCAAAATTCCAGCTTTGCTATTCAGTCACTGATTGGCTTTGATTCAGACATGTTCTCCTGGGTTTCATGGGTAAACTATTACTTTGTGCTAAGCGTGGTGTGTTTGTTTTATACCTAGTGTGTCTCATGAGCTCAACTGATGCATTTTTCAATCAAATGTTTGGGCTTATTGGGATGCATTAGCAATTGTGGCCTATTTGACAAACCATGGGTAAAATAAATCATGATATAGCTTTATATGCAAATTCAGCCAGGATAATTTGGCATAATTTGATTAAAATTGATAGAGAAAATTAACAATCTGGAAAAAGTGATTGATAGTAAAGCCAATTTAAAATTATTTCCTTAAGGTCAAATATTGTGTGGTAGCTTTGTTGCAGATCTGTTGAGACCACAACTCCACTGACAAAGATAGTTGGTAAGAAAAGTAACCAAGCCTGCTTTTTGGGGTCCAGCAACAGCAGTCAAAGCTTTATTACTATACTAGCGGCCTAGAAAACTGATCTTTCTTGCAGTCCTTTCATTATCTGGCTAGGTAATATCTTCAGTGCTAGAAGAGAGTGGGGCTTGCTCTGTTTATTTATAGAGCTTGCCCTGTCGGTGGAGGTATATTTTTCTCCTAGACAGTCCCTTGATTTCAGCTAGGCTCCAGCCAGGTAATGAAATACCTACAAGAAAACCATCTAGCTCAGAGATCATCAAGGACTCCACAGTTTAACCCTGAGTTACTCTCCTATCTCTTCTATTGATACCCAAAGTTATAGGTTAAACTTCAAAAAAAGTTTTGAGTTACAATTTTAAGAATGCTAGGGTTGGATCGTTGATATTTTATTTAGTTCTTCTCTATCCAACCCCTTATTTTTTCAATTAGGTGAAGGAATTCATATTTCTTCAGAGGCTACTGAACTTCTGGATTTTATAGATAATCAAGGACAAGTGCATGTGATTCAAAAATACCTGGAGAAGCCTATGCTCTTAGAACCAGGTCATCGCAAATTTGATATTAGGTAATGATTTCTTTTTGTTAAATATTTTGTATCTGAGGTGCTTTTCATTAATTTTCTGTCAATTTAGGTTTGTTCAAATGTAGTGGATATCTTCATTTGTATTGCTTTTTTTGCTTTATGCAAATATTTATTTTTTAATTCACTTTAATTACCACATATTGTCAAATATTTGTTATTAAATCTGATTCTTCTGATTTGGAATCGTGATACCTAATTAAAAAAAGCACTATACACTACAATATTTTTTTTCTAACTTTTAGAAGTTGGGTCCTAGTGGATCACCAGTATAGTATCTACCTCTACAGAGAAGGTGTTCTACGGACCTCTTCAGAATCTTACAATAGTGCTAATTTCCTGGACAAAACCTGTCATTTGACCAATCACTGCATACAGAAAGAATATTCTAAAAACTATGGGAGATATGAAGAAGGGAATGAAATGTTTTTTGAAGAGTTTAATCAGTACCTGGTGAATACTTTAAACATTACGTTAGAAAATACAATCTTACTGCAAGTCAAAAATATAATAAGGTATGTATTTGTCTTTTATTTTTATCCTAGCCTATCTGCAAGAAGCTTTTTTGCACAGTTATTATTCATATATTATCTGCACTCTAACAACTTGAGACTAGAGGTTAAGAGACCAAAGACATCAAATGTGCTCCCTGGAGGCTATGTGAAGTCTCCCTTGGAATTTGAATGGTGAATGTTTCAGAGAATGGAGTAAAGGGACAGGAATTTTCCAGTCTCTCTCCCTCCCTCTCCTTCCCTCCCTCTCACACATGCACACAGTCTTTCTCTAGTAGCAGTGATATTTAATATATATTTGCAGTGATATTTAATATTTAGCTCCTTTTTTTGCTGCATGGAAACAATTTTAGGAATGCCCAACAATTTCCTCCTCCGTTACAGGTAGTCCTTGACTTATGACCACAATTGAGCCCAAAATTTCTGCTACTTAGCGAGACAGCCTTAAGTGAGTTTCATCCTATTTTATGACCTTTCTTGCCACAGCTGTTAAGTGAAACACAGTAGTAGTTAGTAACATGGTTGTTAAGTGACTCTGGCTTCCCCACTGACTTTGCTTGTCAGAAGGTAACAAATGGCGATACATAATCCAGCAGCAACTGTCATAAATAGATGCCCATTGCCAATTGTCCGAATTTTGATCATGTAACCATCAGGGATGCTGAGTGATGAAAAAGTGTGAAGAAGGTCAGAAGTAACTTTTTTCATTGTTGTTAACTTTGAACAGTCACTAAACCAATGGTTGTAAGTCAAGGACCACCTATAATTAAAGTTTCTACCATTTTGTATGTTTACACTATAAGGCAAGTTTAATCAGGCACAGAGTTTCTAGGCATCTTACTTTATAGTAAGCCTGCTTTCCATAAAAAATCCTTTTAAGTCCATTACTTGCCACTGCATGCTGTTTGCCAAACGTTTATGCTAAGATGAAAAGTTTAAAAATTTAATACAGTTCCTAAAATAAAGCTCAGCTGGTTAAAGACACTAGGCTTGTCAGCTGGAAAGCTGACAGCCCAGGTTCAAGACCTGAGTACTGTGCAATGGGGTGAGCTTCCATTACATGTCCGGGTTCCTACCCACCTAGCAGTTTGAAAGCACGTAAATGCAAGTAGATAAATACCCTTATTTCCGCGAAATAAGCACTTCGCCTTATTTTTGGGGAGGGCTTATTATTTTTGAGATGCAGGAGGCAGTGAGCGTGGTCACCACATGGCTGCTGCTGTGTTTTGGGGAGGGCTTATTTTCGGGGGGACAGCTTATTTTAGCCCAAGTGCTCAAAAACCTGATTGGGCTTATTATCTGGGAGGTCTTATTTTGAAGGAAACAGGGTAGGTATCACTTTGGTGGAAAAGTAACAGCATTCCATGTTCTCGGCATATAGCCATGCTTGCCACAGAACCACCGAAAGGGTCTTTGGACAACGTTGGCTCCCTTAATTAAGAAACAGATATGAGTACCGCCCCTAGAGTTGGACACAACTGGACAGGGGAAACCTTTACTTTTACTTTAGATAATTATAACGGAATTTGGCTTACCTTAACTGTCTTTCTAAAGAAAACCCTCCATTGACTGTTTCATTGTATGTTTTGTTAATTTTGGACAGTGTAGATTTTAGGTATTGAATACAAAATCATTTAAAATCCTACTTATTGGGCTCCAGATATCCGTGAACACAACTTCTACAATTCCCTACCACTTTGACCAGTACAGTTATATGGAGTGAAATCCAAAACAACTGGGAAATATCTCGAGTCAAAACTATAAAACTACATTATGTATTTAATGCAATTTGTGAACCCATTCAGTGAGCAAATTCTACTGTCTAACCCTACTCAGTGACTTTACTGTTATTTTAAGCAAAGATATTCAGTATTGGCATTTCTTTTTAGTACCCTGATTTAAATATTGTAGGTGTTGGACAAAGCACAATTTAAAATAATTCAGTGATGGGATATTTCATTCTATTCACAGAAGCTGCCTTATGTGTATAGAACCTGCTATCAGTACCAAACATCTTCATTATCAGAGTTTCCAGCTCTTTGGTTTTGATTTCATGGTGGATGAGGACTTGAAAGTTTGGCTAATTGAAGTCAACGGTGCTCCTGCGTGTGCCCAGTAAGCATCCTTCTAAATGTCCCCTTCAATATGTGAATGGTACATAATGTCTTCCTTAAGAGTTTATTGTGAAATTGTTTTGAACTGATAAGACTGTCCATAGCCAGCATTTGGATAGGTGGACTATAGATTCTAGATTTCCTTTCCTCCTTGCTAGGATTTATTTCATTTGATCCAATTTAAATAGTTGCTCATTTCATCTTCATTACTGTAGGTGGCTTACAAAATTAAGCAATATTAACATACACATACCCCGCAAATATAATAGCCATAGAAGCATTAAAAAGTTTTTTTAAATTATACGGGTACAGTCAATGGGAGACCACAACCTATTCAGGAACAGTACAACCATTTTGCTATTGTACTGCTTTGTACCACTGCCTGTTCCCTAGGCCAGAGGGCAAAGCCATGTCTTCAGGCCTTCTGGAAGACCATCATTCAAGGCTCATTCTTATACAACTGCCAAGATCAAAGCATTACAGCCTAGCCTACTCCTGCCTATCTTGGATATTCTTGCTTCCCTTAAAATAAAAATTTCTTGCCTGGTGCTCCAAGCAGCACTGATTGATTGGCTGTAAATGTCTTACACTGTCCCAAATATTTTTTGTGTTGGGAATATCTAGCTGGAGGCAAGATCCATCGACCTGGCTGTTGCTTCTGCTCATTCTAGCTAAGGTGATCAAAAAAGGAGATCACTTCTAGGGAACAGCTAAGTTGAGGAAATCAGATCAAATAGAATTTACTGTTTTACAGTAAATTACAGTAATACTGTAATTTAGGGGATCTACCTCCATTGTGCTTTCTTATGTTTGCTTTATGCTAGAGAGCTTTGAAAAATAGGCAACAAAAGAGTTTTTGCTAAGGAATACATGGGAAAAACCCTAATGTATGAATGGTTTTTTTTCTATTGGTTCACCTTCCTCTAGAACTGATCTGCAGCTATTTCTCAGGATATTGTGATAGGGAGATATTTTCCTGCCTTGCAATGTGAGATTGATGATTATGTCTTCTGAATATAGAACCTATACAAAATAATATTCTACTATTGTTCTTGGAATCACTTAAGAGTAGAATGCAAGTCTGGCTGAGTTTGGGTACTTAGAGAAATCTGGATAAAGACATATTGGAAAGCAAATGATCTCCATTTGTGGCAACTGCATGAATGGATATTTTTCTTTTGCTTTCAAGTAACTGCTTTTAGGTCTTTTCCTGCTGGGAGTATTTGCAGGCAGAAGCTCAAAGGAGACAGCAACTGTTGCATACTTATGAAAGGAAATCCAGTGTAATCCCTTGAAATGCAAAAGGATCAATTCAAAAAGGCTCCTCCGGTGATTTTATTTACCATTCCCTTCTCCGGTTTCCCCTACTTCACTGGAAAACTAATTGAAAGCTGTTCTTGCCTTCCCCTGTTAAAGTGGAGAAAGAAGCTATGAGCTACCACTAACCCACTTTTGTGACAAAGAGCTCAATTAGTATCCAAAGATACTAGCATCTCATGTCTGTTTTTAGTAGCTCAAGATGCTATTTTCAGCTAGTATCAGGAAAACAAATGGCTCAGTGATAAAGAACAAGTGTTTTGATGCATTCCTAGATTCATGGCCAGCACCTGTTGTCCGTGCATGTGTTTAATACTCTTTCCGGGATAGTCGTTGACCTTCATTTTGAATCCTTGAGAATGTTTGATTGATTGGGAACCTGAAAATTATTCTCTTCCCAAGACAATAACCTCAAAACCTTCATCTTTCAATTGAAATATATAGACTTTATTCTGAGTCTAGTTGAGATAAACTAACAGATTATAAATGATAACCATAATGAAATTAAAAGAAAACTGGGCTCTCAACCATGATGTCAACTAAATGAAACTAAACAAGTTTATTGCAACTAAGTAAGTTTATTAATAACACAGTGTAACATATAAACATATGCTTTTTTTAAAAAAAGGACTAGGGGTGACATGATAGCAGTGTTCCAATATTTCAGGGATTGCCACAAAGAAGAGGAAGTCAAGCTATTCGCCAAAGCACCTGAAGGCAGGACGAGAAACAATGGATGGAAACTAATCAAGGAGAGAACCAACCTAGAACTGAGTAGAAATTTCTTGACAATTAATCAGTGGAATAACTTGCCTCCAGAAGTTGTGGGTGCTCCTACACTGGAGGTTTTTAATAAGATATTGGACAGCTATTTGTCTGAAATAGTATAGGGTTTCCTGCTTGAGCAGGAGGTTAGACTTAGAGACCTTCAAGGTCATTTGCAATCCTGCTATTCTTTATTAAGATGGTGACAATACTTAGTGACATAAAGATGGGTCGTCTACAGAATGGTTGGTATCCTGCCTGGCCCTTCAGGTCATCCAGTATTGCATCCATCACCACTATAATCAAGTCCAACTGTCTTGCATCTGAATCTTCTCCTCTAAGGAAAGGGTTTTGAAAAAAGTCCATCACAGAGTGGCTTTCTTTGTAGCCGCTGGCATCAGAGGCCTCAAGGGACACGTGTTGGATATCCCTGCCTATCATTCTAACAGCAGTTTATGAAGTGGTGAAAAATAAAGTAACATGTGTGCTCAAGTCCGGAGCACAGTTGGGATCTATTCTTGTCTTCTGAGAGAGGTTAATTCCTGTCTCCTGTGGAGGAAAAGAAACTGACACTTAAAATCTTATGTACACCTGCCGTAGCTTTCAGCAAGAAATATGGAAGCTTCTGAGCATGATCAAAAGCAGAAAGTCCATAGTCTTGTGAAATCAGCTTGTTGACAGGGCCAAGATTGCAGTTATTGTAGATCAATGTTTTGAGATGGTTATCAGTATTTTACACGTGTAATTTTAATTACTGTTTTCCACCTTTTGGTTTTTAGGAAACTTTATGCAGAGCTTTGTCAAGGTATCGTAGATGTAGCCATCTCTTGCATCTTTCCTCTGAATGATGGCATTCAAAAACAGAACCAACCATCTGTATTTATAAAGTTGTCATAATTAAGGATAAAACGAACACATTGGAAAGCGTCCACCTGTTTGGATCCAGGGAAGACCAAGAAACACTGAACATTGCATCTGCACATCATGCCAAAAAAAAAGAAGGGAAAAAGTGGCATAATTTTTTTTAATTTCAGAAGAGGAACATTTCAGAGGATGAACCAAAAAGCTCTCATCAACTCTAAATGTTTTAAAGCATTGTTTCAATAACAAATCCTGTAACCGAAGCCTATCTTTATGTTTGAAGACAACGTAATCATTTTTTTTATGTCAGCAAAATCCAGGGGTATGATCAAGTCTTGTCTTTATCTTTTTCCTTCTAATTTAATAACTTGTTTTAGCAAATGCAAGTATCAGTATCCTTGAGAGACTGAAGATTTTTCCACTAAGAGTTGTGGATCTTTTCTTTCTTTACTTGCTGCAGTTCTAGTGCCTTAGCTTTGTTCCTAACAATTCTCCTCATTTGTTTTGTTTGTACAATGTTGGTTTTAAACTAAAACAAAAAAGCTGCCCTGTTTTGCGTGGTATGAAGTTTCTTCAATATCTTTGCCTTTATATATATTTATTTATGTGTTTTTGTTTTTTTAAGAAAGTATGTTCTCTGCAAGAAACTAACTGGGAGACTGCAAAATTGTATCCTTTTTTCTTCTGACAAGCTGGCACGATTGCAAAATCCGATTATATTCTTTTGTTGTTGTTTTTTAAAAAACAACCTCATCCTTTTGCTTGTCTTTCTACCTTATGAAGATGTTTCTCAGATAGTGAAATGGAAGTTTTTAAAGGACCTTGATCCTTTCCTTGTTCCACAAATATTGGTTGGATTCATGCATTGCGATGACCATGATGTGTGAATTCACCCAGTAAAGTATCATAATAGATGGAACCCAGGCCATTAATCAATAAACCATGTTTAAATCGGGGTTAAGTAAACATAGTCATTTTATCTCAATTCACTTGGCATAACAAAACAATGGTTTGGTTGTTGAAGTCCACATTATTTCATCTCTGTCTGTCATTTGTGAATTCGTATTATCTTTCTAATTTGTCCAATCTGAGTAAACTAATGCTAATCACATCCATGGTAACCAAGTCCAACTCATGACTGAAAATCCAGTTAAAACCAGGTGCAGAAAGCAAAGTGGTACTAGAGTAGATCATATTCGAGGGAAGGTCATTCCTGTCTCCCAAATAAGTGGCAGGCCAATTGTTTTATCCCATTTCTTGCCAGCATTAAGTAATCCCAAAACAATGCAGGTAGGTTCAGGTACAATTGGCTACAATTTGTTACTACATCACAGTTGGTTGGTTTACATAACCTGAGCCAAATTAAACAAGCTATATAATTGCTTAGCATATTTTAATTGAAAGCCACTTTGAATGTTTTGTCTTATTGGAAAAGTGGCATATAACACTGAAAAAATTGTACTATGCATGAACCCAGCCATTATGCATTAGCAGTTAAGAAGTGAAGACTCTTCACTCAGAACCAGCGTTCTCCCTATTGCTCTTCTAGAGAAAAAGTACATAGGAGAATGGTTGGATCTAGGGAACTTGCTGTCAGTCCACAGGAAGAGAATGGAATCTGGCCAGACATCACTCATGTCTTCATTTCATTGGTCCTCTTCTAAAATTAGGGCTGACATGGATATGCAAACTTATAGGCAGCAAGAATGCATTCAGTGAAGCAACATAACTGATTTTTATATCCTATCACTGCAAAATATCCTTTCTCAATATTATAATAGAACTTTCCCAGAGCTATTTCATGCCTGACCTCCATAAATCAGGTATTCTCTTATCATAATGAAAAGATAAGTTCTCCTTAATACTCTGACAGTTTGTATATTTACAAAAGGCACTCAATCCACAGACCTTCCAATCCTAAAATTAACAATTTTATTTTAGTGTGTAATTTATTATATTAAAAAATTAACTTTCTCCTTGCAAGACTGCTAGTTTCTGTCTTAAGCAAAACATGTTACTTAGCCCACTGCAATGGGAAAAACATACTAAAACATTTAAGGCAAGAATTATCTTAATATTCAAAGAGGTAGGCAAAATAGTTCAGATTACGTACGGTAACTACACTATCATGATTCCTTGGGAAACATGAGGGCATCATAAATGTAGCAAATAGTGTACTGTAAACAGTCTACAGTATAATCTGTTAGTGCCTTCAGAATGTTTAGCAGAAAAGGAGACACTAACTGCAAATGTATATCCTGAACTTACATGTATTTACTTATAGATAGGTTCAGTTATTTGAAACTACCTACAGGTACTTGGATCATAGCCTTATGCTGAAAATTCAGGAAGCCACAACACACTTTGCTAATATTTGTTAAGATCATTAGACATGTTATATAAATACATTGTCATTCTAGATACCACTGCATGTTGCATGCTACAATATTCTAGATCAAAGCTGTAGGACAGCTTTATAACTTAGGAAGATTAAATGAAATTAGCCATTTGTCAGTGGACCAATGAGGGTGATTTAGCAGATATAAACCACCAGTTAAAAGTCTTGCTTCTATTGAAGTAAAACAAAAAGGGAAATTGATTGAATAACTATTGGGAATTGTTGGAAGACAATAACAGTATTACTTCTAATTATTACATTCATAAGTTATCAATCTTATTGTATTCAGACTGACTCAGATTGGACGGAAAGTACAATATTACTACTATTGTGTACATTCATAGAGTATAAATTGTATTGTTCTTGTATTGACTAACACAGGCTTATACTTAAATTTTGCAGTCACATTCCCAAGAAGGCAGAAGAAATTCAGCTAAACCCATTAGGATTTAGAACCAAGGAGAGATGTTGAATCAGAATGATTAATTATAATGAGTGGAGAAAAGATTTACACACAAGAGAATATGGTCCTGGATAGAATTCATGGAGGGCCACACATTAGACAGATAGAGGCAAGGGATTGGTAGTGTGGACTTCAACTCCCAGAATTACTCTTGAATAACAGGCTTTTGATTGACTAGGTTGCAAGTATGTACTCTGAATATAATGAAATAATGTTGGCCTAATAAGAATTATGTGGAGTGCTTGCAAATATACAACATTCCCTAAAGGATGGGAATATTCATTATTTTTGCTTGAGTCACAGGTTTTTTTTTCCAGCTGAGGATGTTTGCTTTGCCATGTTTATTTGACATTAAAAGAATTAAGAGAAAGGAGTATAAGACAGCTTTGCCACCTTGAATTATTTGCTAAATTAATAAAAGTGGAATAAAAAAAACCAAACTAGCTATTGCAATGTCCTAGGTTTTTATGCAATGTCCTAAGTTTGCTAGGTAAGCTTAGTTTGAGAACTTATATCCTGAGGAATATCCTTTCAGTTGTTCAGTTCTTGTTTGCAATTACTAACCGTATTGGCATCCAGGTGTCCTTAGGATATGCCTTGTTTTACATAGTAAATGCTGAAATGTTAGTGTTCATGCTTCTTAAAAAATAACATACTTTTTTCTGTTTCTTGTAACCACACTGCCATATCTGTTTGTCTATTAATTATAATTTCCCCCTTATTTTTATAGTGTTATTACAATGATGAAGGAGGCAGGATATAACTGTCAGTAAAACTACTATGGTTTTTTTTAAATTATGTATTATTTGCATTCAGTCCTTGCATAGGCAAAAAAAATGCAGTACAGTGTTATTTTCCTTTATATACATGTTGTGTAAATTAAGGCAGCAAGCAAAAATTGAAGCTATACAGGATAACTTTGTGAAATAATTCATAGATGCAGAATTTACTTTTAACTTTTGGACACAATGTTTAATACTGTAAGTATTTGGGAAAGCCTTATATAGGAATATTAAAATAGCACACCTGATTATTTAAAACAAAATCTCTTAAAAGGGCTGTATTCCACCTTAAGCAATTGTCTGTATGGCCTTTTCTGATATTGGGTATATATTTTACACTGTATCTGATTTGTGTGTCTTTCATAAGGTGATGGAATCATGCATGCTAGTATTTATTAGGCAGTGAAAATCCTTTGGTCAGTAGATTTATTCCAGAATTAGGGAACTGGGTATCTACAATCCTTCAAAGCAGTTAAGTAGTAAAAGCACTAAATTATAAATACTCGTATAATCAGAACATTTGTTCCATAAAGTGATTGAAGTTTTGTATACTAGATATTGGCAAAAATATTATCTTAAATAGAAAAGTTTGTTCAAGAATGAATAAATGAATGAATCTGATTTGTTTCTATAGCAAACATTTAAAAATGAGGTTGTGTGTTATGTCCAAATGTTCATGTACAATATCCAGATAGTTTGGTAATGATTTGACAATGATGGGAATAGGAATTCTGGATACAGCAGTTGAGGAAGACTGCTAGAAGAACATGTACAACTGCCAATTAAATAAATAAAAACATAAATACACAAGCCCAATCATTTCATGAATAAAGCACTAGTGATAAGCTGATATATCTGTGCCTTTCAAGTTAATACCAGTTATTTCTGTCTTTTAAATACAGCTGCACTGCAAAGTGTGTTAATGTTATTTTATTTAATTATACAGAGCTCCCCTCCTTGAAGATATGATACTAAGTTACCATGAAGCACCAGTGTTTTGCAGAGGATTTGATAACAGATATTAAAAGAATAAATCAGGTCATTTCAGTTCTTTTGGAGATGTTTCAAGGTCAAAACTCTCACCAAATACTTGAAACAATTATTCCAGATTTATATTTAAAAAAAAGCTTTGCAATGAAATGATTCAGCTCTTTGAACATGCACAATTATTTAAGCAATTAATTGCATAGCAATGTATTTTGCTGATGGAGTAAGGGGCACAATGTGACATAAACATTATTTATAGAGTGAATTTTTCTTTTTCATTCCACTCCACTCTGGTGGGGCTATCCAAATCTGCTCTTCAGATTCCCTCAGCCCTATAGAAGAAATTGGAAGGAAGGAGTGGGCAAGAGGCATTTGGGAATTTGCATGGAAAGGAGAACCAGTAGATAAAAAGCAAAAGAAAATGTCCCCCCAAATAGGATGATGACACTGAAAAAGAATAATCTTTAAAATTACAATGGTTTTTTTAAATAGTAAATACATATGGCACCAAACTACAATTTTATGAATGTCTATGTAAAATAGTCCCTTTCTTCAAAAATAAGCATCCATAAGACTGAACTATTATTCATAGGTTGACATCAGATTTGTTTCCACTAATTACCTACTTTGAACTGGTTTTGCTTTATGTAACAATTTATGTGAGGTCCTCCAACTGATGTCTGCAGATGGAATAGACTTGGAAAGAAAATGGCCATGGATTAATAGCAATAGCACTTAGACTTATATACCATTTCACAGTGCTTTTACAGGCCTCTCTAAGCAGTTTACAGAGTCAGCATATTGCTCCCAACAGTCTGGGGCCTCATAATAATGGCTAGTATAAAATTAAGGATAGTTTTAATTAATTTTAGTAACTAAGTAATTTTGTTAGCATTCCTTCTTAATTGAAGGAATGATTAAGCCTTCAACAAATATTGTGGGCAGAAAATCTATTGGTGTAGTTTTCCAGGCTAGAAGACAATGAATTCTAATCCCGCCTTAGGCACAAAGCCACCTGCCTGACCTTGGGCCGGTCACGCTCTCCCAGTCCCAGGAAGCAAGCAATAGAAAACCACTCCCCAAATCTTGGCAAAAAAACTGCAGAAATAAGTCCAGGCAGCTGCCAGGAGTCAAGGCACACACACACATGCACACAAGGCACACCAAGGTTTTCCCCTATTGTAGATCACTTACTGGATTTCTAATTTTTTTCAAGTACATGCATATCCTGCCTTTCATCTAGGGACATTATTTATTATAATTATTTATTATAATTATGTTGGTGCATATGCGCACCAACGTGCCTACCATCCCTGTCCTAGTGTCCCTTTTTATTCGTATCCTTTTCATGTATTCAAAATCATGTTTATACTTTTATCTGTTATCTTATATATGGTTGACAAATAAATAAACTTAAGGTTGCATGTGCATCATCATCCCTTTCTCCCTGTCAGAACTAAGAGTGCACCACTGTCCCAAAGTCCCTCAGCATTTGTGGTTCAGGGCACATTTGAATCAAGATCTACCTGATCCTAGTGCAAAAAATTAACCACTGCACCGCAGTGTTACTGAGATGAAGGTATAGCTCCTTTTTGATGAATCAAATGGCAAATATTTAAAATAATTTCTCCTAGAATGTGACAGAAACCAATAAATCCTTTCCTCCTTTGGATTTTCTCCACTCCGTGTGTGTGTGTGTGTGTGTGTGTGTGTGTGTGTGTGTAAAAATTATTTTAACTACCGTAACTGGAGACCATATTAGGCTCAGTTCTACCACAACTCCTCTAGCTTTATTCTTAGAGCATAAGGTAAAAAAGAACCATTGTATGTGCCTGTCATGCAATATGCTGTAAAGTTAAGAATATTAAATGAATATAAATATGAATGTAGTAATTCAAAGGTTAGGTTTTCTATTGGTGATGGAGACATAATGAAACTTTACTGTAACCATAAGATACTGTTTTATTTGTAGGAAAGGTTGTTTAGTTTACAACAGTTGTGTTAATTTACAACTGTGCCAACAAGTAAAATACATTGTGGCTACAATTTTAGAGGATGGCATACAGATAATTACTAACACGTTCATGCTGTTTCTGCCTCCAAACCAAATTAACTCTGGAATCAGGCCTCCATATTACACTGTGAAAAAGTTCAGAACTGAACACACACTCTCTAAAGTCACATCATATTACGGTAATTTTTTTGTCTGTCTTCAGAAAGTTATAGCGTGGTTTTATACATTTGTGTCTGATGAAATATACTGTATGACTGTAAGCAATGCATGTATTGCTGATATTTGTACTCAAACCTCTCTTAAATTAATTAAAAATATAAAATCTGCCTTTATTTGTGGACCATACATACGTTTGCATGCGTGCCTCAATTAATAAAGATGAATTAAAATTCATGGGTACATACAGTACATCTAAATGACATAATTGCCTTTTACAGCATTCTCTACTCATCTTAAAATTAACTTTGCTTTATTAGTGTATTACCTTTTTAAATAGATGTAACAATACCACAAACTGCATAGTAAAAATGTGATTATATTTACCTTCCTCTGATCCTGCAGAATCTGTATTAGGTTGACAACTGGAACTAATATTTTCAAACTAAACAGTCACTTGCTTAATAACAGATTCTTCTTGGTGTTTGCATAAAGTCTGAACACTAGTATGATTTAAATTGACTCCTTCCATCTTCCGTCTTGGCTATACTTCATCCATATATTACTGTACTTACCCTGTTCTTAACTGAAATGCAATACATTTTTCTGCCTTTTCATTACATATGAATCTATGAAACAAAATTTTATTGAATTATTTTATTTTGCCTTTAGTTTTATAATTCACAGGGACTTTTTGCTTATTTAGCTGGCAAGTTTAAAAAATTACTCTAGTATTCAACAAAATAGCCATTAGATAATGCTAAGGACTTTATTTATGAATAACAATCGTAGCATCGGGCAGCTTTATAAATATTTATATGAGATTTATAAGGCCACCCAACTCCATGGCAACCCTGGGTGATTTACAACAATAAAAACATACAAAACCCATATAACAAAGGAGAAAAGTGACTGTCTATAAAAGAAAAGCAACCATCTCAACATACATAATCCAGTAGGAGACTTATTACCCATTCTATTCCCAAGATATGGGAAGGAGGGAGCTCAGCCATATTATTAAAGGCTATAATAACAAAATCTGAAAAGCCTGATATTCTCATTCCCTCTTATATAAAAAAGAATCAATTTGCACAAACTTGCATTTCTGTCTCATTTCTTTCTCCCATTTCAGAGCTACCTTAATGTTTAGATAAAGGTTTTTCATGGCTACCTCTATGCTGCTTTACATCTATTCTGAAGTGACAGATTACAGACAGGGCTTTATCTAGAAGTGAAACAAGAGGGGCAAGAGCAGAAGCCCACACATCAGGGACATCAATTGACTGGAACGGCTCAGAGAAAGAAGAAATACTGCAGGAGAGTGCTCCTACCCTCATGTCTACTTCTTGGTGATCAAGAAAGGTAGTATGCCATTGAGAGATCAAGAAAAAACAGGATAGTTATATTACTCTCATCCTGGGTCCATCAGAAGTCATTAACAAGCACAAACAATGCTCTATAAGGTAAAGGTAAAGGTTCCCCTCGCGCATACGTGCTAGTCATTCCCGACTCTAGGGGGTGGTGCTCATCTCCGTTTCTAAACCAAAGAGCCAGCACCGTCTAATGACAATTCCATGGTCATGTGGCCGGCATGACTAAATGCTGAAGGCGCATGGAATGCTGTTACCATCCCACCAAGGTGGTCCCTATTTTACTACTTGCATTTTTACATGCTTTCGAACTGCTAGGTTGGCAGAAGTCAATGCACCGTAATATGCCTCAAATTGAGACCTAACTAAGAATTACTAGGAATCAGACATCCTTTACTGTACATTTAATGAAATATTATTATTAATTGAAAGGAGTCTAGAGAATCCTAGAATCATAAGTTTGGAAAACTGATGAAAATAGTCGAGAACTGTTGAAGTTTCAATGATTTCTTGAGTAAGAGGTGTACTATATAGCCTTCTTCAGGACTTCCCCTGCCTAAGCGGGTTGACACAATGAATGAATTCAGCCGCACATCATTTCCCAAGCAGTCTTCACCCACTATGAGGGCCATAAACCCTGTAAACAGATGTCTGGATTCAAAGTGGCAGGTTCTTTACTCTGTTTTATAGCTTTTAACATGTAAATCACAGTAGTAGATAAATTATAGTTTTGTTTCTGGACTGTTTGGTGTTATCTGTTATTTTGTGAGTTTTGTGTTTGTATTTTTTTCTTTCCTACATTTATACCCATCCATCGTACTGTTCGCTTTCAGGATAAGAAACATTATGTACAGCACAGAAAAGGAGTAAGAAATAGAAAGACAAAAAAAATGAACATGAGGCAAAAGAAAAAAGAAAATATAACTTACAAGTATCACTACCGAATGCCTTTCCATTGTACCAGCCCTGCTAGTTTTCTTTGCAACCATATCCCATTTAATTATTTTATTCTATATCTGACTACAAGGTGTTCTATGACGTTTGGAATATATGTTTTCCCCACTGTATTTGTTTTTCTTAGTAAAATATTGAATTTTATTTTGTCCTGAAGACAAACCAGGTCTCTCTGTAGTGGTAAAAGCCCCCTTTTTGTGCTACCTAAAAACTCTTCAGCTATGCTATTAACCATTTTCTGCTACTCAAATCAGGAAACACAGAGAAGCAGTCAGGTTGGCCTAAAATATGCATCTCACAGTTTAAAAAAACAAAAGAAAATGTCTTCTCCGTCATGATATTGTACCACTACAAATTAAAAATATTAACCTCCAGCTGTCAGAAAAGTGTCCGTTATATTACTAATTCACGTATACCGTCCAACTCTATTTTTTAAATTTGTTTTGTCAAGCATGTATAAGATAATAGATATAAATATATACAAGATTATGGATACATGAAATGGATACGAATAAATGGGGTCGTTAGGACAGGGACTGTAGGCATGTTGGTGCGCTTATGCGCGCCCCTTATTTTATTCGAAAAGTTGTGCCACTGCAAATTGCGTATGAAGATTTGACTGCTGGTTTTCCCACCGCCGTGTTAAATTGTATTTTCTGCACCATAAAAGCTGATTTTCTAAAAATTGTAGCATCACCATATTTTTTCCCCACTTTGCATTACTTATAAAGTAAAGAATTCGGCACCAAATCAAATTCTATGGCAGCAAAGACGAAGCTGTTACAAATTTCCCCCCCGTTTTACAGAGAAAAAAAAGAGTGAGTGCATTGCATCCTGGGAGCAGAAGGCTCTTCTCGCTTGTTTCGACTCTACCAACTACAAGTCCCAGCAAGCTTTGGGAGAAAAGAGGGAAGGAAGGTAAAGACGCCTATGTCCGTCTGTCTTCCGGTAAGAGGAACGCTCACATGGTTGTTCGCACTTAAGGAAGCATGGATGCTGCGGGCAAATGGAGGAATTTGCCCATCAGTCCAAGTCTCAAGCATCTTACGGCGTCGGATTACGGCTTGCCCAGAGAGCAACAGAGGCCTGCCCTTCAGGATATTGCCCGGGCTCATATTGAGTCGTTCAACCACTCTGTAGGCGAAGGACTGAGCAGTGCCGCGCAGGTGAGAAAGTTGGAGAGGAAAGATTTTAAAAAAACAACATTGCTGCGAGGTGGGAAGCAGATTAAGGATGGGTGGAATCGAAAAGGAACCGGGATGGAAAATAATATAAAAGTGAAGCTTTTGCTTGTAGAGAAGACGGCACCCCACCCCTTTTGGAGATTCCTCCTCAACAGATCAAATAGTGTTTGGGCAAAAAAAAGGTCCTGTATGCGATGCAGTATCTTCACTGAATGTATCAGATCTCTTTAACAGGCTTGGTTGTAAATCAAAAATTGAAGGAAAGGAATTTTTGATGCAATGCATATAGTTTCTAGAAAAGTGCCATACTATAGTTATAACAACCCCCAGCATGCTATGATGTTCTACTACATTTGATTCTTAAAGTTGGAAGAGGAGGTACAGTATGAAAAAATGAGGAAAGGTGTTTTTTTTGTGTAAATTCACTTTTTTATGTTTTTGTAAATTCACATTTCTCTGTTCATGTTTCTTGTCTATGTTTTTTCCTCTGATTTTTGGCTGTTAATTATATTGGTTAGCTCCAGCATAGGGAAGCTTTTTCTCTGTGAGAACATATTTATTGTAGTCATTTATCAGGTTTATACTAATGTATGGTCGATGTCACGGAAATGAAATCTTGACCATTTCTTTTGTTTTTTAATCCCACTCTTCATCTGAAAAAGGCTCTCACTTTTGCTTCCAAAGCCTCATCATTTAAAAGACTTGACAAAAAAGAACAATGAGGGAAGAAGGAAAGAAAAGAAAGCATCACCACCAGCTAATAAGGTCATGTGTAGCTGGCCTGTTAGACACAAGGTTACAAATCAAGAAAGACCAAAGATGGGTTATTTCTCTGTTTTGTTGCCTGACAGAATGGCTGCTGCTAGTTGACAATTTAGAAAGTGAAAAGCACCTGTGCATTGAAACAATGTTGTTTGATATCCCAGCCACAAAAATATATGTTCTGTCCAGGAGATTTTTTTAGATCCTTTCTAGTTCTAATTGGCATAAAATAAACACTTTTTTTTTTTTTTTTTTAGGATATTCCTCCTTTGGAGTTTACTTTTAAGAATGATCGGATTACTTTGGCCTTTTCAGGGGCCACCATCAGCCCTCCTATGGTACCAAAAGGGAGTATATGTAAAGAGCTGAAAGTTTATCCAGCAGAATGTCGAGCACGTAGAAGTACCTACCGTGGGAAACTGACTGTAAGTAGAAGAATAAAATAGCAATAGCAATAGCACTTATATACTGCTTCATAGTGCTTTACAGCCCTCTAAGCAGTTTACAGAATCAGCATATTGCCCCCAACAATCTGGGTCCTTATTTTACAAACCTCAGAAAGATGGAAAGCTAAATCCACCTTAAGCTGGTCATGATCGGACTTTTGGCAGTTGGCAGAATTCATCTGCAATATTGCATTCTAACTTCTGCACCACTACGGCTCTTCTACTTCCAAGTGTTTTAGAAATTTGTTTAAAGCAGAGTTCCCCAATGTTTCTGGGTTTGCAGACCGGTGGGGTGAGGGGATGGTTCACGCAAGCGACTGGCAAGTGCATATGCGCAGCTTCATTTCTGCAAGTGGCGTGCACACATGACTGCTGTTCACACAAATGGAAAGCATGTGTACGCCCACACCGGCTGTTTCCATGGCCCAGTTGCAAACCTCTCATGTCCCACCCCTGGTTTAAAGCATTGAACAAATACAGAAAGCTCACGTGCTGATGTTTTTCCCTTTTTGGCAATACTGGAATCTGAGGTCATTCAGTGAAGTGAGGTAGTGGCAGATTCTGGAACTACTTATATTGCAAGATATAATTAAGATTAGCAATTTAAATGGGTGACACTATTTTACAATAGAAAAAGAAAAATGATTCTACAACTAGTGTATTTAATATATAGGGCTGTTTATTATGAAAGATTTATGTCCAATAACAAATTGCAAGCATTTTGATTCTAAGTGCTGGAGAATATAGTTTGGACATACCTTCTTTCTGATAGAAAAGGTGTGAAGTTTTATACTATGGATCCTAATCATTTAGGATCCTAACTATATTCACAGACTCCATCTGCACTGTAATGAACTATTTTCTATTTTTTAGTCAGATTTGTGAATAATGTTCCAATAATCAGTGTGTTAATAATAAGCATAGGTTACCTTGTGATAAGTGAGCAATTTTATAAATAAATAATCAGGGTGTGTGCATTTGTGCATGTAACATTTAACAGTGTTATAGTGTAGATAAATATTTAGACATTTTTATTATAAGAGTGGTTTTTTTTCTTTGAATAGAAATTCCAGTACTCCTTCAAAGTTATTTTGTTCATTTTTTTTCTAAAATCACTGTTTTTTCTCTCCTGTATAGGCTGATATCAGCTGGTCAGTGAATGGAATTCCTAAAGGAATTATTAAACAGACCCTTGGGAATATTCCAATTATGGTCAAATCTAAATTCTGTCATCTCCATAGCCTTTCTCCCAAAGCACTTATCCAACACCACGAAGAAGAAGAGGTATTATTTAATTTGGTTGGTTTGTGTGTAAAGCAAAAGCTATCTTGTTATTTGAGTGGATTTTAAATATCCGTTTTAGAAGCACTCCTCTGAGATTTTTTTTTTCCTTTGGGGAAATGAACTCCATTTATTATTCTTAAATACCAGTATATATAATTATTATTTGATGCTGATGTATTACTTGAAGAGTTATATCAGTTTCTAAAATGAAATTTTAACGGTAATAATTCAACAATCTGAAAATACAAAAAAACAACAACACTGAAACTTCAGCAACTATTGCAATAGTCATAATTTAGATTGCCTGTTTTTCTGTACTTAAAAGTGTTGAATATATATTAAAAAAATAGGGCTTGTGAAAAATAAAAGTGTTTCAATTTTCATTTCCCCCTCGATTTTGTAATTCACACAAAACTCTTTCTGAAATATTTCATCCTTTTTCCCCCTGACAGTTTGGTTTATGATTAATTATCATTTCTTACACTTTTGGCAGGAAATGGGTGGTTATTTCATAATCAATGGAATAGAAAAGGTGATAAGAATGATGATTATGCCTCGGCGCAACTTTCCTCTTGCAATGATAAAACCAAAATGGAAATCTAGAGGCCCAGGCTACACACAATATGGTAACTTTTGACTTACAAATTGTCTTTGTTCACATCTTTTTCCTATTTCTCTCCGTAGAAGTTAGATATTTTAGATACACAGTATTCTACAAGTTTGATTCTGATGTAATATTTTCTTTAGGACATTTTTCAATCTGAGCTGTGAGAAAGTCTGTATTATAAATATTGTATTGTACTTACATCTGTTATTTATATTGTCTTGTCTTCCCTAATTACATGTACCCTCTCTTCACAAAATCCATCGTGCACAGGTTTTGGCTCAAGTGTGAGAAAACACTAAAAATTGCCCCCAACGTGTAGATTAGTTTCATACACAGTGCTAAATGTATAGTTTTAAAGATTTAAACAACTCCAAAATGAACAAATTACATTATGGTTTAGTGTGTTCTGTGACCTAGGCCATTGTGAGATAGAAGGACAGTGGGAAAATGGGAAAAAAATCATGTTAAACTGTATTTAACATTAATGTTCTGACCCAGCCTTAGCAGAAACAAGAAACAGACTCCTTGTCACAAAAAAACCCTTTATATTTACCTCTTGTGAATTAATTTCATTCACCCACCGAAAAGTCCAGACAATAATCCTTCAAGGAGTTAACTGCAGTACAGACCTTATCGGTTCCTTGCGATAATTGCAAGGCCATTACAAGGCCGTGAGCTCCCAGCCAAAAGTGTACAAATTAAGTTCTGGCAAGCAGTCTTTGTGGCACAAAAGCAATGAGCAAAATCTTCAAAAATATGAACTGT
>JANHFT010008409.1:108006-123280 GCA_032467955.1 Pseudoxenodon macrops | reverse complement strand
TTCCCAGTCCTAATCAGGGGATAAAATAATGTGCTGAAGCTGACCAGACTAAGGACGCTAGCCAGATGAATACCTGGCTAGATTTCCCCCCCTATTTTCCTCCCAAAAAACTAAGGTGCGTCGAATACTCAGGTGCGCCTTATACTCCGAAAAATACGGTAATTGCCAAGCATTCCACAATCATATGAGGACCATTTGCAATTTTCTCTACTGGCTTCTCCAGAAAGTCAATGGGGAAGCTGTCAGGAAAGGTTACAAGCGCTTGCCTGCTGAGAGGATTCCTTCTTTTCTTGGGACTGGCTGAAAGAGCTGTCTCCCAAAAGTGTAGAAACAGAACTGAAATCCTGAAGATTTCAGATTCATTCTTGCACCCTGCCAAAGGAGTTTCCTTTTGTGCATGGGCCCCCAAGGGTGAATGAGACCCTGCGCAGGTTGTGCACTCAAGGGCTTGGATTTCAGCAGTGAGGATTTTCAGCTCCTGAGCAGAGCCTCCCAGAGTTTTCAAAAAAACAACAACAACCCTGAGCCATCTGTGTGATTGCTGAACAACCACAACCAAGAATGCCAGGATCACAGTGAACAAAGTTACATTGGCACTCAGGTGATATTTCATATAATAATTGCTTTGCTCAACAACTGAAATTTTGATCCAATTGCGGTCATAAGTCAAGGACTACCTGTTCTTGATAGAATTATGGGACAAAATTGTTTAGAAATTCTCTTATTGATCCTTATGTTTTTAAGTAATCCTAAAACATAGGCAGAGCCACATATCAGCATATCAAACAAATTTATATTTTATCTTTCCAGGATTATATAATAAGTCTCATGGCCTTGTCTAATGACAAAGAATGCATAGCTTGGTTGGTATAATGATAGATTCCATAAATGTGTAATATCACTGAGAAAGACATTGTTCATCTTGGTTTTCTGACTATTCTAGACTATAATTTTCAACAGAAGGCAGCGTCTTGATGATGGAATTAGATAAATGAACCCCCAGGGAATATTGACGCTATTGGTTAAACAGGAAAATAAAATAAAAAGTTCCAGAAGAAGGGAGGAAATTATGTTTTTTTGCCAAAAATAAAATATATCCCTGAAGTCTCCAACAATTGAGTTATTTTTGAAGGAAACTTTGCTGTTACATTTGAAATTCTAATAGGTAATCCCAGTTCTCTTTAGTAATTTTATTCCACAGTAAAGCCTAATGCATTTGAGGTAGAAACAGTTGCCCCCTTATGTCAATGAAATCTGTACTAAATCTAGTACCTTGGAGACATTTTGGCCTTCAAATCAAATGAGCCCTAGCCTGTGTGACCCGAAGGAAAGCAATGTGATATTTATAGTCAAAATCTTTTGTAAAATGTTGGTTACTTTTTTCTACATTAATATACTGAATTCATCCCAATAAAAAAGAAAATTGATTTTAGGGTACCTATGGATTAATTTCTTCTTAATCCAGATTGTATAACAGATTGTATAATAATAGACAGCGAATGCTGCTTGATTGAGGAGATGATTAAGGAAATTCAGAGGGTGATTTGTTCTTATTAATTGTTCCTATAGCCAGTGCATCTGCATACATTTGAAAACAAAAGCTGAGAAATTCTACTTGCTTTGTCTCATGACACGAAAGCTTTTTACTTTATCCAAAGACGGTTGCATGGAGGACAATCCTGACAGCTTAATGAATCAAGAAGTGCTCACCTCAGGACAACTTTACCTCATGTTTTTAAAGGTAATGCTTTTAAATTTGTCACCTCGCTCCTTCTCTTCCCTCCCAACATGGTTATGCACACATGTATTCACACTGTGTACAGACAGACTTCCACTGCTGGGAGCATATTAAGTCCTAATGTGATTCATTTGATTTTGGGATTACCATGCCTGAAATGAACTTTCATTTGTAAATCATAGTTTACAATAGCTCCGGAATTAGCCTTTTGGTCTCTTGAATAATTGCACAACATCTGGTAAGGGGACAGTCTCGGGCACAGCTGAAATTTCTGAGCCTCTTGATTATCAAATTTTGACTAGTGTAAAGTTTGGAATGGGAGTAGGAAGCCTTCAAGGAATAAATTACTCCCATTCCTGTCCTTAAAATCTGAAACCTTATAATCTCATGCTACTAAACGTCTTGTCATTTTGATGGTTTAATCTTGGTCTACAAATGGAATGCTGGGAAGTTGCAGGTTAGCACTCCTGGTTTATGGTTTCATATGTTATACGATTCCAACCATTGTCTTCCACGTAATAATCACCCAATATCTGTTGTGGTAAGAGACACGGAAATACCACTTTTCTGATTCCACTATTGCATCTTCAGTCCTTACCTAGGTTTAATAAAATATGAAAGTGCTTGGTTTCCTTGGATAAAATGGTTACAAATTGGATCAGTTTTCAGTAAGAATAGTGGCCTCTTATGCCAGGAAATTTGATAACAGCACAAAGAAGGAGTCTGGTCCTTTGACTATTTTCATAGATTCTTCATCTGTCAGTCTATATTTGTGGTAATTTGGGATGGCTCTCCTGCATATTTTGCAACTCCATTCTTTCCTTGTTGCAAACCCCACTGATGTTTTATCTATAGCATTGAGTCACTGAATAATTTGTTACAAGCTAGTGACAAAAAGGGCATCACCTGAGGAAGTTGAGCATCCAAGAAAGTGGAATTTCAGAATCTTACAAATGCCCATCGAGTCCTGTTCCAGCTCGCCATTCCTGAGAATCTATGAGGAGTGAACTGCTTATCTCAAAAAGATAGTTGGATTTAGTCAAAGTATGTGTTGACCCACCATTTAAAATATAGTGACTAAATTACTATTAATACAGCCTATTTAACATTTTCTTAATTTACCTTACCTTACAGTTTAATCTTAAATATCTATAAATCAAACTTACTGAAATTTCCATTTATTTGTATATACTTCATTTGGTAACATAGAAGATGTTTGTTTTATCTTATTTTCATCCTGTCTTTCAGGAGAAGATGGAAACTTGGCTACACTCAGTTAAACTAGCGTTAGATAAGAAAGCTCAGAGGTCAAATATAACAATTACTTCAGAAAACATGATAAAGATTCTTGGCTTAGGAATAGATCTCACCCGGATGCTTGAATATCTCCTGGCAACTGGTAATCTGCGCTCAAAATCAGGTAGGATTGTCTGCAATCTAATTATGCATCTGCCTTTTTTCTAATGTAATTGGTACTACATTATACTCCTAAAGGGCATTGAAATACTTAATAGAATTATTGAATAAAATTAAATGTCAACTCTGCTCTAGAGTTGTATGAAAAAGCATTTTCAAAAAACAATGACTTCTTTTTTTTGTAATGTATATACTGTGATGGGTTTCTTCTGTTCCAGCTTAATAGCAAGTATTGCAATCATAGTTCATAAAAGAGTTATATTGAATTCTTAATTTCATTTGTCCATTTGAACCAGTGCTGTAAATTGCAAAATTGCCAAAACATTTCCATAGTGTACTCGGGATGTATTGCACATATTCTACACCTATTTGTGTCTTCTTAAAAAAACATATTTTGTATTGACTGATTATATGCCAATTTTGTTTTGATTGATTATATGCTATTAAGTAATGTTTACTTTTAGAAACCACAAAGTTGCTGCATAATCCCAGGAAATTACTTGTTTCAATTAAGGTACATGGCTACCATACACTACCAGGAAAAGTTGCAACTTCTTAAAAGAAAGGAATTTTTGCTTCATGTATGAAATATACACATGACTCTTTTAGCTAGTTCTCTATAGGCATTTTTGGGCAGATCACAAGCAAAACTAGTCAGCTTGTTCACATGTGCCACTGAATCTTAATGGCACAGAGATAGCGTACTCCTTGTTATGCCTGGCTCTTCCCATGAGTAGCTGCATCCAGCATGGTATGAAGAGCCAAATTCACAGTTTGTTTAACATGATTTTGTTCTCTGCCTCGTTCCAAAGCACTGTAGATGAATAGGTGTATGTGGTGAAATTTCCATGTTGCCTAGCTTTTCTCACTTATAAACATTTAGAAAAACATATCATTCTAGAAAAAAAATTAAAATTCAGATAATTCAAAATAAGAATAAGAAAAATTCAGATTTGCTGTATGTGCATGATATAGCACAATTCTTTGTTTATTTTTATATGGATTTGCATGTGTATTCTAGAGCATTTTACTTTTAAACCACCCAGAATTATTTAGAAAGTGAGATGGGCGGCGTAAAAAATTGATTAAAAAATAAATAACATTTTGTTCCCAAATTTTGATGATTTGAATGTTGAATCTTAAATTTTCTTAGGATGAAGTGTACAGACTAAAATCAATATAATAAACTTACATATTTGAGTTTTGTTTGTTGTATTGAAAGGTGCTTTTTTTTCTCTGTGTAACCATTTTTGCTTTGGGGTCAGCTCTTCTCAGCTAATCCTCTTCCAAAATTACATTTCTGCAACCAGTAAGCGCCACACAGAGTAAAAAAAACTGCATCCAAAAAGGAGATTAGGGTATCCATGCAATGCCCTGCAAGACATCTTCCTCTTTTCTGATCTCTTAAATCCTAAGAGTACTGATATTCCTTGTCTAACATCTGAAGTTCTAACACTTGCTACCAGTCTTCCTGAGAAATACAAATGTAGCTAGAGCTGAGTGTTTAGCAAACTCTGTTCATAATAAAAGCATTAAATTGCTGCTGTTCACAAACAATTAGTCTAAGTACAGAATTGAAGAAGATCATATTTCTATTATTTTCTTCCCATCCACCCCCAACCCTTATGACTTTCCAAGGTTTGGGCATGCTGCAAGCATCAGGTCTATGTGTGATAGCAGACAAGCTGAACTTCTTCCGCTACCTCTCCCATTTCCGTTGCGTGCACAGAGGAGCTGCTTTTCTGAAGATGAGAACTACAACGGTGCGCAAGCTGTTGCCAGAGTCCTGGGGCTTCCTCTGTCCTGTCCACACGCCAGACGGCGAGCCTTGTGGCTTGATGAACCATATGACCGCCCCCTGTGAAATCGTAACCCAGACTTTCCACACTGTATCTCTGCTACCGTTGCTTTGCTCCTTAGGTGAGTGTTAAATCATTGGGAATGGTCAGAAAATGCTTTTATGCAAAACCAATCTCGTATTAGGATGATCACTTTTTCAGAAGTATAATTTCTGCATGTGTACAGCCTGTTTATAAAGCAGTGGTGTTTTCCCTGGATCTGAAGGATCTTAATATTCCCTAGAAGATGTATCCGAATCCTCAGATCAATAGCAATACTCCAGTGATCCATCTTTCTTCATATACAGCTGCATCTTAACAGTATTATAGAACCTTCCTGTGGGTCATGAATAGGCAAGCCAGGAGCAACCAAAGTAGGCCTGTGAATCTGGCACAACTCCAGTAACAATTCAAAGAAAAGTATACCTCATGCACTTGCACACATTCCGCAGCAATTATTCTGAAGGATTTGCAGAAGCCTACTGGTAGTCCTCAATTTACGATCACATTTTTGATACCAGGATTTCTGTTGCTAAGCAAGGCAGTTGCAAAGTGAGTCATGCCTGATTTTATGTTAATTTCTGCCATGGTTCTTAAATCTGTCAGAAACTGGTTGTGAAGGTTGCAGATGGCAATCACCTGACCTTGGGATGCTGCAACCAATGTAACTACATGCCAGTTGCCAAGCACCTGAATTTTGATTATGTGACCATGCTGCAAGTGTGAGGATCAGTCATAAGTCACTATTTTCAATACTGTTGTAACTTCAAATGTTGCTAAATGAATGATTAAAAGACGAGGTTTGTATTTACAAGCAGATTATCTCTGCCTGAAAATAAAGTTGGGAGAGAAATCAGTCTCATACATGTTTTTATGTGAACTTACATCATTCATATTCCTGAAAATGGAATGGAATTGCACCAAACTGGACACATTTCAACAATGTAATAATGCAGCATGTGATTTAAGTTAAATAGCAAAGTTTACTCAAAAATGTGCACAATTGGCACTTGACATGCTTACTGTAAATTTAGACAGTATAGACAAAAGGTATAGTTGAAGAAATGCCCACCAATTATTGTGTAAATTTTGAAACACTAAAAGCATGTGGAAGTAAGACAAAATGAAACTGGAATAAGAAATAACTTACTGAGAATGAAGATACATCCATACATACATCCCTATTTTCTTCTCCATTCCCTCTTAACAAAGACGCTAATATCTAAGTTATTAATAAAATTAATTTATGTAATTTATAACTTTTAAGAACTGGCATTTGAGTTTCTTTGAGTCCTCATTTTCCCTTTTATAATGTTTATTATGCCTTTTAGATAGTAAACCTGGGGGCAGATCTTGCCTTACTATTTATATTTATAAGCCTTTCTGGAAGCTTTTTGGCTGAATACTGAGGAAAATGTGCTTTTAAGAAATAGCATTAGATGTACAGTAACGTAATGGAAAAGACCCCTTAAGGAGTTAACTATTATTATTTAAGTTAAAATAGTGCTATAATAATGTTTTTCACTTGCAAGAAGAATATTAAAAAATATTTATTTTTAAAGATTTGATTTGAAATGTTCCACATCTTGTAATCTGGCTATCAGATGTATCTCAGAAAGCCTTCAAATTGTATAAGTGGACTAGATTAGAGCAACCAGTCTCTAAAGATGAACTTGCATGGGAAAAGACAATACCTCAAGTAGCATGACTTAAGATAGTTCATTTTTATGAACCTTGTCTATGATTAAGTTCTCCAGATTAATTCTCCAGAGGAGGAGATGAGGCAGATAAAATGAGATTTTTTTCCCACCAACTTGTTTAGTTTGTGGTTATATTGGGGCTTTGCATATTTTAGGTTCAAATCCAACATTTTTGTGCTTTTAATTGGTTTTCAGATTCTCCAATTTTTTTACATTAAAAAGAAATTCTACCATTGTCTTCCATATACTTTCACCCACAATAAGGGTTCCTTGATCAAAGCAAACCCCATCTGTGTCTTTACCTAATGCCATGCTGGGGAATTTTAGGAATTGCAGTTCCAGAATACCAGTGAGAAGATGTTAAAATTGGACTCCACCAACTTTCTTGGAAGTTTCTGTACAGTTGTTCATAACATGATAAGCATTGCCACAAAATGTTTCCATAGGTGTCACCCCAGTTGATGGTGTACCAAACCAACCTTATGCTGAATGTTATCCAGTTACATTAGATGGAGCTCTGGTGGGCTGGATAGAGAAGGATCAGGCTCCTGATCTTGTGGAGACTTTCAGGCGTTTCAAGGTGAGTCTTCTTTGCTTAACTGCAATGTATATCTCAGTTCCACTCTCTTGGGAAATTGTATCATTTCATTGATTGGGTGATGGTTGTCATTCAGAATTGGACGATTTTCCAGGTGCATTTCTGCCTCCTTCAGAAGTCATACCAGTAGCTTATGGCAAAGTCATTTCATGTCTCTCCTTCCTCTCTTTTAATTCTCTTTAAACCTTACAAGGCTCATTGTTACTACCTGTGAATTACTTTAAATGCTAACTATTTCTCCTTTCTGCTGAAGGATATAAAAAGAAATCATCTTGAGTCTTGATATCCGTTAACAGGCAATGCAAGAAAAGAAGATTCCAGGTTGGACAGAAGTGGTGCTCATTCCGATGACAGGGAAACCCAGTCTCTACCCTGGACTTTTTATTTTCACTACCCCTTGTAGGATGATGCGTCCTGTACAAAACTTGGCTTTGGGGAAAGAAGAATGGATTGGCACAATGGAACAGGTAACACTTCTAATATTTATAACAAAGCATCAGCTAATCCAAAACTTAATTTATTGTATTTCAGCAATTGGCCAGGGGTGGTGAGAAACAGATGTAGAATATAGATCTGCCAAAATTATACTAGATATAAGTTGTGTTGGAGAATGTCTTGAACACATTTTCAGAATTCGCCTACATTATCAGAAAATATTTCCAGAATCCAGATGGTTCTTGTTTCCTGACTTTGCCAGCCTCTCAGGAGTAGAAGGCACCAAAATGAAATGAAATTAAAAGTGGGCAAAATCGTGTAAGTCTGCAAATCTTAACAAGATCTTGACAGTTTCAAATCTTGCATTCCCCCCCCCCCCAATCAATGTTGCAAGCTTTTGTATTTTGTCCCTAAAAGCACTCACACTTTGTTGAACATTTTGGTAATATTGTGAGCTTTTTTTCTTTTTTTTTAATACTTATTTTGAGGTGGGTGTAGACTACTATTTGGAAGTGTTGAGAGATCCTGGAAATGTGTTTCTTGCCACTGGTACATGTGATCAGCAATAGCTTAGTTATGTAGTTGAACGCTTTTTCTTAAATAGAATAGAATAGAATAGAATAGAATAGAATAGAATAGAATAGAATAGAATTCTTTATTGGCCAAGTGTGATTGGACACACAAGGAATTTGTCTTTGGTGCTCTCAGTGTACATAAAAGGACAAGATACATTTGTCAAGAATCATAAGGTGCAACACACATAGGGTACAAGTAAGCAATCAGGAAACAGGCTATTTTTTATTGCTGCGTGCGTGCGCAAGGCGCAACCCTGAGCAAACCAGTAGCAAAACGATCCACAACCCACCCCTGAACTGGACCATGCCTAAGGCATGGAACTCATTATTATTATTATTATTTATTAAATTTCTATACCGCCCTTCTCTCAAGAGACTCATGGCCTCCCAGTTTCCAGCCTGATGCTTTAACCACTATACTTAACTGGCGTTCAGGTTCATAGACCTCCTTGAAACCTAGAGGGTAAAGAATCGCTGCTCTAGTGGGTGAATTCTTGACCATTCCTTTTGACTTCTGCTCGGTGCTGGAACAGTTTGATGAAGTGAACAGATGCCTTCTGCCTGGTTCCTGTGGCGAATAAATAAACAGTCCGAACAGTTGGGAGGCAGGATTTATTAACCTAGACTGAGAGGATGAATGCTTGGTTACTTCAAAATCAAGGGGTAGTAATGTTGCTAGAGGCGATTGTGGCCTTGGCATCCCACCAGGCTCTAGGGTCCTAGCTGAGTAAGTAATTGCATTAATTGGGATTATTAGAAGCATTTTCACATCAAATATACAGTGGATGGGGTGTCCTTGGTGCTCTCTGAGCTTGCTTGCTTTTTTGCAGACGTCTCATTACCCCGGTGATGGTGAACCTATGGCACGTGTGCCAGAGGTGGCACACAGCACCCTCTCTGTGGGTACATGAGTCGTCATCCCAATTCAGCTCTGCCGCATGTGTGCGGGGTTCAGTGTGTGTATGTGTGTGCAGGCATGCATACGAGGGGGACACGTGTGCACATGTATGCTTGGGGCGCATGCTTGGTGGGGTAGGGCACATGTGTGGGGTGCACACGTGTGTAGGGGTGGGATGCATGCGGGGGGGGCATGGCACGCATGCAGGAGGGCATGGGGTGCATAGAGGGTGGTCCTTTAACGCCATCAAACAACAATATCTGTCTGTCCCATGTACTTAGGAAAGACTCGATATGTAGATAAAAATGCGAAATCCAGTCTGAACATCTGACTGACTGGATGGAGTTATTTCGGAATTGGACGTCTTATAAATAATGTTGGTTTGGTTTTGGCATCCCTGACCTCTTTGAAAGCAATCTCTGTTTGAGGAATTGTCTAGTACAAGTACAGTTTAAAAAGCACAGAAGCTTATTTTCTCTGACAGCGGAAAACATGAAGGTAAATATCGCCCGAAAAGCCCAACCCAAACAATACTTTCTTTTCTGATAACAAGTCATTAAATTTACCTAGTTTTTAGTCTTCGACATCCTCACTTAAAACAGATTTGAATTTTTGCTGCAAAGGAAGGAAAAGAAATTCTTCTTGGATTACCCTGATATGAAACATAATTTTCCCTTTTCAAGCCTTGTTAAGCCTCTTGTTAAATGTCCCTTTAAAATCATGTTTGGAGTAGTTAAGTAGTATGAAATGGAGAGATTTGGGACTGAAGTGTCACCTGGGAAAAATAGAGGACACTAATCCCTAAAGATTATGGAAATTGAAGGAATTGACCTAGGAAGGTATACAATTAAAAACCTCGCTGTTCTGATAGGTCTGATCTCCTCCAAAATGTAGCCTTCCCTTTGAATTGCAAACAAAAGTCCTTTTTTTTTTCCATCAGAAAATGCCAGTGAGAACTTCAAAGTAAAGTATACATTAATAAAAAATGGACATGCTGTACTAATTCATGAAAAAATAAAATCCAAAACTCACAGTTGAGCAGTACATTTGGGAGGATTCCACCACAAATTCTACAGGAAAGTTTTCAGAAAGTTCAACAGTGGTGCCTTCTTGGTTATCATCCTCCTTTTCTAGAACAGCACCTAGCAACCAATTGTAAAGAGATGAGAAAGAACTAGTAAAGAGCAAAAAAGCTTGAGGAAGAAACACAAAATAATCCTGCCTTGATTTTTAAAAATACATATTTAAGAAGAGGTAGAGCCAGTTTGGTCTAGTGGTTAAGGTACCAGGCCAGAAAGCGGGATGCCATGAATTCTAGTCCCCCCTTAGCTGTGAAAACGGGCTAGCTGACTTTGGGCTAGTCCAGGGGTCAGCAACCGTTGGCTCTGGAGCCACATGTGGCTCTTTCATCCCTCTGCTGCAGCTCCCTGTCGCCAGTTGGCACCACAATATTGAGAGGGGCTTCTGGTTGGGGACGGAAGCAGGGTGTGCCAGGAGGAGACTCTATGGCAAGGGGTGAGTTTTCTGATCAGCTCAGAAGGGCTGGTTCAGTTAGGACTAGTAGAGGAAAACAGACGCCGTGCTAGGAAGAGACTCTATGGTGGAGGAACCGGACATTTGGCTGGCTCCAGAATTGAACGGGGGGCTTCCGGTTAGGACCTTTGTGGCTCTTTGAGTGTTTAAGGTTGCCGACTAGTCACTCTCAGCCCAATCCATCTCACAGGGTTGTTGTTATGGGGAAAACAGGAGGAGGAAGATGGGTTGGATATGTTTGCTGCTTTGAGTTATTATTGTAAAAAACAATAAAGGCATAGAGGGAAAGAAGGGAGGAAAGAAGGAAGGAAGGAAGGAAGAAAAGAGAGAGAGAGAGAGAGAGAGAGAGAGAAGAGGCTTTCAAGATTCATTCCTCTATTACAATGAAACATATTCCTGAAATTTCTGCTGTTCCTGTTTCTTGACCTTGCCTTTCTTGAAGGGCTGATGATGGTGCAAAGCTCTGACTCTTTCTCTAAAGCTATCAAGTCTTAGCTGTCTCAACAGGCATGCGAGCGCTGTTCTTGTTGCAACATGGAACAAAACATAGACATTTCCTGTATTGGAAAGAATTCCAGACGACATGTTCTGCATGCCTTCCCTATCTTGTTTGAGCAAGCAGTAATGGGCAGGGCACATGTCAGGCTAAGCAAAAAAAATAAAATTTCCCAAGCCACCTAGCTAAGG
Source organism: Pseudoxenodon macrops (assembly GCA_032467955.1). Taxonomy (NCBI): domain Eukaryota; kingdom Metazoa; phylum Chordata; class Lepidosauria; order Squamata; family Pseudoxenodontidae; genus Pseudoxenodon; species Pseudoxenodon macrops. The sequence goes on along the minus strand of JANHFT010008409.1, from coordinate 111,862 downwards.
TCAGAGGACTATAGCTTTCATATGGATTAAAAAAAAACACTTAAACTGGCATCAAAGGATTGCAGAGAATGTGGTTGGTCCTTTATGCCCTCATTGAAGTAGGTGGAGGGCCAAAACTTTGACCTGCTTTTTATAGGTGAGCTTAAGAGAGAGAATAAGCATCTGGACCTGTTATGAGCCAATCACATGTTTGGTCTCTTAAACCCTCAAAATGCATCCGTGAAATCTAAGGCCAGACAGACCTGTTGGATAAACATGGATAAACATCAGCCTTCAAGGTTGGAAAAATAGCAGTTAAGAATTCATAGATCCAGAGGTGGGAGAAATAACACTGGATTTAAACATTCTCTCTCTCTCTCTCTCTTTGTGTCTCTGTGTCTCTCTCTCTCTCTCTCTCACACACACACATGAATATATATGTGTGTATATCCTTTGATTCCTATGCTCTTCAGAAGACCGATTGTCTATGCATACACAACCTCTTTCATAACTATGATAAAAGCTACTTAGCTATCCATGCTGTGACCTTGAAACCTCTGCAGTTCGTTGCTGCATTCATGGCTGAGCTTTCTGGAGGCAGGAGATTTATTGCTGGGTGTGGTACGAAATCTGAAAGCTCTAAAAACAGCAAAATATTTGCTCCCAGCCACCCCACGATTTCTCTGAAGCCAGCACTGTCCGAAGACGTCTCCGTGGTCATGTGGCCGGCATGACTAAACGCCAAAGGCACACGGAACGCTGTTACCTTCCCACCAAAGGTGGTCCCTATTTTTCTACCTGCATTTTTACATGCTTTCAAACTGCTAGGTTGGCAGAAGCAGTGATCTTTATGGTCCCTGAAAAAAGGCCTTCTTTAAGCTTGAATTGCGTTGCATTTTTTTCCTCCCAGACTTTCAATTTTCAGTCAAAGAATCATCCGATTGATCTCCCGCCCTCATCCTACCCCAGATATATGATTTTTTCTCTTTTAACAAAACTAACCTGAAAGATAGCGAGGCAATAAATTAAGCACACCTTTTGCCAAAGAAGAAAATACAGTATGAAAATCAGAAACCTTTTTATTTTACCCCTCTGCCAGGAGATGTTTAATAAATAAATAAAAGAGTTCCTCTTTATGTAAAAAGAACATCTCGACTTATCTTATTCTAAAAGAGGTTTACGGTTGATCCTAATTTATGCAGAGGTACTAAGTTAGAGAAAGGTGTCTTTTCATTGCAGAAGCACCTTTCCTGACTAAGAAAATGCTATTAAAAGTTAACAGCTTCTGTGAGCGGAAGCTAGACGTCTAATATAATGTAGGATTTCAACTGGGATGAGTTGGGGAAAGGTGAAAGACAGGCTGGTTTTTGGCTTGTATAAACAGAACGGAGCAGAACAGAACAAGAAAGTTGGAAAGGATCTTGGAGGTCTTCTAGTCCAGCCCCTGCTCAGGCAGGAAACCCTATACCATTTCAGACTAAAGGTTGTCCAACATCTTAAAAACTTCCAGTGTTGGAGCATTTACAACTTCTGGAAGCACGTCATTCCACTGATTATCATAATTGTTCTGTCAGAAAATTTCTCCTTAGTTATAAGTTCCTTCTCACCTTGACTTCTAGTTTCCATCCGTAGCTTCTTGTCCTACCTTCAGATACTTTAGAGAAAAGGTTGACTCTCTCTTCTCTTTGTGGCAACTCCTTAGATATCGGGACACTGCTCTCATGTCACCCCTAGTCCTTCTTTTCATTAATCTAGATCTGTGATGGCACACAAAGCCATATCTGAAGGCATGCAAGGCATTGCCCTATGTCAGCGCCAGCTGATTTTTGCCCTTCCAGAGGGTAGGGGGAGTCTGTTTTCACCCTCCCCAGACTTCAAGAAAGCCTCATGAAGCCTCAGGACGGTGAAAAATGGACCCAATTAGAAGTTCCTTTTCGAACTTCTGGTTGGTCCGTTTGCCTGTTTTTTGCCCCTCCCGAGGCTTCAGCAGGCTTTCCTAAAATCTGGGGAGGGCGAAAAATGGGCCAACTGGAGTGAGGTCTGTGTGCATGTGTGGGGGTGGTTGTGCGTGTATGCGCGAGGGGGAAGGCATTGCATTATGGGTGTGGGCATGCGTGAATGCAACTCCCCCATGCTCCCAGCACATAATGGCAAAAGGTTAGCCATCACTGATCTAGACATTCCCAATTCCAGCAATGGTTCTTTATATGTTTTAGTCTCCAGTCCAGAGATGGGTTCCTACCGGTTTGGACTGGTTCTACCGAGTAGGTAGTAAGCTGCTGGTGATGTCATGGAGCTGGTCCTGGTCCGTGGATGCCATCTTTTTTTTAAAAAAAAAATTTTGGGGGGAATTTTCCGTTTTTTTCCTTCTTCTGTGCATGCATCACCAAGTTGTTTTTGGCCTTTTTCTGGAATATTTTCTTACTGCGCATGCGCACACCCACATGGCGTGGGAGGCAGCGAACCGGCGGCAAGGTAAGTTAGAACCCACCCCTGCTCCAGTCCCCTCAACATTTTTGTTTCTCTTCTCTTTTCACACTCTCTACATCTTTTTAATAATGTGGTAATCAAAACTGGATGCAGTATATTCCAAGTGTGGTCTTCTTACGAAGGCATTGTAGGGTGGTATTAACACTTCAAGTGATCTTGATTCTATTCCACTGTTAATGCAGCCTAGGACTGCATTGGCTTTTTTGGCAGCTGCTGCACACGGCTGGCTCTTATTTACCGGTAAGTGATTGTCACTAAGGACTCTGAGATCCCTAGGGTTGACCTGCAATGACATGTAGCCAACAATGGCAAACAGTGGTTTGAAAAGACCAAGTATCTAATGATGAAGCCTTGTGGGTTTGAAGGTCTGTTCCTATCAGAACAGAATCTGTTCCTATCAGCCTAGAAGTAGTTTAGGCATTCAGAAGTTACATTCCCCCCCAAAAAAAATCTAATTTCTTTCTACTTTTCATTCGCTGTCACGCTCCCAATCTTACCCATATTCTCATTTTAACTCCTCGTGTTTTCTGTTGTCATCTAACATGCCCTGATGGGAATTATCTCCTTGTGAGTCAGTGCAACTTGTCCATTACAACATAAATATATATCTGGATGGCACCAGCAGGGAATAAAAAAAAAACATCGGTAAATCATAGCAATTCTACATTTCCTCAACCAGTGTGACTGATAATATGAAAAGTGCCCCAATAGCAGAGAAGGTTTATCCCTGTAGGTGCTTATCCCCAGCTTGATTTTCTAGTGTGGTATAAATAGAACATGTGATGGACAACAGCGAGTTTGCTAACACTGCTTATTTGAAAGCTACTTTGGACGTAACTTCTGCAAGCCAAGGCTTACTTCTCCTCCCACTAAAACTAAACATCGAGGCACATTTTCCCATTCCTGCAGGAAAAAAAACAGTTATCTTCAGAATAAAAATGAGCCATCGGCAGTCATCTCTTATCTTTCCCCGGCATTGCTATCTAGAAGACTGTAGCAACAACTCAGGCAGACACCCAACAGGTAGCTTGCTCTGAAACAGTCTCAGAATCACTAAACAATTAGCTGGTGCCTGATGCAGAAGGACACATCTCAAACAGGTGACAGAGTTGCAGAAAACCACAGTGCAAATCATGTTGACCAGCGGTTCCCAACCCTTCCCGGCTCTGCAAACTGAGCGGTGGTAAGGAGGGTGGAGCTGGTTTCACACATGTGCACCAGAGGTGGGTTCCTACTGGTTCTATCCAGTTCTATAGAACCGGTAGTAACTTGGCGATGATGTCGCAGAGCTGGTCCCGTCGGTGTTTCCGTGGGCGCCGCCATCTTGGATTTTGCTTCTACGCATGTGCAGAAGCTAGTTTTTGATTGGTGCGCGCATGCGCTCAAG
>JANHFT010008409.1:74800-92189 GCA_032467955.1 Pseudoxenodon macrops | reverse complement strand
CGTGTCGGGAATAGTGTGTTTACTGCAAAGCAGAGCCCCGCAGCGCTTCCTAAAAAACGCGGTAACTTCAAAGAGCCAGAGAAGCCGTCCTGTTCCCCTACAGATTCCCCGCATCGGCCAGATCTTTCCCGGCCAGTCTGTCCAAAAGCAACGCGCCCCCTCCGCCTTACCCATTTCAGAAAGAGGCTCCGGGGAAAAAGGACCTTCAACGCCAAACCCTTTTTCCCCCCCCCAAAAGGAAATCCCGCCCGCTTTAAGGAATCCTTCTGGTTTCCCGGAAGTTACAATTAAGGCGGCCAGGAGGAGGAAATGAGGACAGGCCGTACCAAGATCGATTTATTAGCGGGGAAATACCATAACTTGCAACTGGATGCTATTCGATTCTGGGTTTCTTTAGTTAACGAGAAATGAGGCTTTCTTTCCTCCGAAGGCCGAGGACACTGGCAGAAATCGAAGCGGATTAGGCCAACCTTTGAAAGATATACTAAATGACTGGGGGAGGGGCACCCGGATTTTTGGTAGCCCGGATATTCATAAATTTAATTCAGTGTTTTTCAAACTTGGCAGTTCTAAGATGTATGGGTTTCAATTCCCAGAATTCCCCAGCCAGCATTGGGAGTTGAAGCCCACACATTTTAAAAGTTGTCAAGTTTGAAAAACGCTGAGTTTAACCCTAATTTACACTTCAGAGAAATTTCCAGAGAGGTAGTCTGGTGTGAAAAGGCAAGTGGGATGGGTCCTGGTTACTTGGCCGAGAGAAAGCAAGAAATACTATCAAAGTTGCAGGTTTTTTTTAAAATGCAAAAAAAAAACAAAAACCCCAGAAGGCAGTTGTGGAAAAAGTATTTTCATATTTGCCAAGATGGTTGGTTTTTTTTACAGCTCACACCAGTTATCTCTAAACTACAGTACACAGATATATTCATTTTGGATTATGTGTATGTTTGCTTTATTTATATTTTTTGTACTCTTTATGTTTTAATTCTAAGTATCCCAGAGTCACAAATATGGAGTGGACAGCTATATAAAATGAATAAATAATTCATGAAGTCACAAGTGGTAGAGCTGACTTGGCTTTACTTTTAGCTGAGTTACAAAAGCCACCAAGAATGTTGTAGCGTTTCAAAGATAAATATATTAATGGACCACAGACTACACTATTAAATGCCTTGACAATAGTGACACAGGAGAATTAAATAGACAGCCATTGTTGAAAATGGATTGGTCAAGACAGAATTACCTAAGAAATTACCATTAATAAATCTGGTCACTTTTTAGCATTCCCTATATTTATGACTCTCACCAATAAAGTCCACATATTGCCTATTTCAAGACAATGTTCCTTGAAACTAAAGACATTGAGTCTGACTCAAGAAAGTTTGTTAGCTTTAAAGAGTTACAAAACCTATTCTAGTTGTCTTCCTTATTTCTCCCAATAGATGTTAACATGTTCTATAAAACCTGTGAGAGATGCCTTTAAAAAAAATCTGTGTGTGGGGGTGGGGTAAGTATATACTGTGACTTTGAAGAAGCAAAATAGGTATTGATTGAAAAGTATTGATGCTTTGTAATTTTTGTGTTGGAGAAGATTCCTGAGAACAGCCAAGAAAACAAACCAATAGATCACTGAATAAATCAACCCCAAGTTCTCACTTGAGGCATAAATGACCAGGCTCAAATTATCCTATTATGGATATATTATGCAGATATCCAGCTCTCTAGAAAATATTATAATGCTAGGAAAGGAGGAAAGAAAGAAGAGGACGACTAGTAGCCAGCTTGATGGACCCAAATACAGTGATGATAACTACACAGTACGAGGACCAGGTTAGGGACAAATTATCATGGAGAAAATCCAAGTGTGTGGTCACTAAGAATAAAAAATGATTGATGGTACATTAACAGTCAATATATATGCTGTCCAGGGATAGTTTTGAGATGGTTAAAATCAATAAATTAATGTGATGTGTACATGTACAGGTGTTCATATCATCTCTTCATGCTTCAGACAGTTACTTTTTAATACTAGTGCAAAATCTTTGTGGCAATGGCAATAAAAAGAGGCAAGCCGTTTTGAAAAAATTAAAAAGGAGAGTGACTTAAGCAAAAACCTTGAGGTTTTTGTCAAGCAGCTGTGCAGCTGCTACCAATGGGAAAGGAAAACGGTGGTCAGAAAGAACTTCAGTTCAGTTTGTCAGTTACACATTTTCAGAAGCATCTTTGTTCCTTGAAATGATGCTGTGGGCTTTCCAAGTGAACTTGGCCTGGAGGCCATTTGGACATCTCTTGATCATTGCAGTTCTCCAGCTTCTGACATGTGAGTAAAATTTTCAGAACTTCTTTGGGGGGAAAAGAAAAACAATTGGAAAAACATAGGTGAGTTACACAAATAAGACAATGGTGTTAGAAGACCTGTAAAATTATGTGAATGGAGAAAAGTGACTGCACAAGGAGAAGGAAAGGAACTATATTTTTATGGAAAAAGAGATAAATCCCAGTGAGCCTCCAAAAACAACAATAATCTTAATAATGCACTATTATTTCCATACAGGAAAATCACCTTCTAAACTAATTTTGTGCATGCATGTTTATAATAAACCATTTCTTTGGATAACAGATCACCACTCCTTAGGTCTATTTTCAACTCTGACACCACCACTCTATCTGGAAATAAATGGTGAAAGAAAGACCCTGTTTGTATGTTTGGTGAATGACATCTCGGAGAACTCACTTGGAGTCATTTGGTTTTCCAATGGAAATGGCAGCATGTTGGACTCTTATACTTATGGCATTTTCAAGGAAGAAGATGGCTCTTTCAGCACAATTGCACAAATTTCCATACCCAGTAAAGAATTTGAATCATGGAATATTGTCATATGCTCCGTTGCACAAAATCAAAACTCAAGAATATGGAACACCACTTCTCTACAAATCTCTGGTATTTATCAAAGGGGGAGGGAAATATTTAAGTGTAAAAAAATTACATTAAATTATAATATGGCAATTATTCATAAATTGGATTAATTCTGACTTAATGACTTAATTTTATTAAATAAAGCAGGGTTCGTTACTTTAGCATGTCATGCTGAGCCATAAAAGTATTGCTTATAACTGTGCCTGAATTCATAAAACAAGCAAAAACCAAACACACTGGGGCTTTGCTTCTCAAAATAAAGTAATAAATTAATTTGAGCATGCTGGCCCCTTATAAATAAATAACAATTTAATTAGGGTTGGCCAAGCAAGAAATAGATATATCAGTTATCTCTAATAACTGAAGTGGGTGCTTAAATGTTTGTGAAGTCTTCTGAATTTTCAATATTCCTGCATAAATATTATGCAAAACACAATATATTTTCCACGCAAGTCCTAAAACATAGATGAAGAGAACTCAGTTAAAAATCAATCTGTTCATTAACTTTACCAAAGACATAAATTACTTGGAAGCTTTAAGGATTCAAGAAAATAATGTTTCATACTTACTATTTTTTTTCCAGAGGAGCAACATATGGATGATCTATGTCTGTATGAAAGTCAAGGAGGTAAACAAAGAATATTTCCTTATTTTCCAAGTAGTTAGAGAGTCAGTTTCCAGAGGGGAGTTACTTTGCTTCATTCTATCTTTTTTTTAAATGTACCATTAATTTGATCATTGTTATTGTGATCTATCTTTTCTCAGACAACAGAAAGGCTGCCCTTGTAGACCATTCAGAAATTTCTAACTGGTGGAAATGTGGCTGCAAGAGTAATAAATGGTGCCAAATACATGGCAAGTGTAGCACCACTATTCCATGAGTTGCACTACCTGCAGGTGTGTTTCCAGGTGTAATTCAAGGTGCTTGTCACCTTTGTGAGTGTCTGTCCTTTTCCACAATTTTCTATCCATTCAATCCAATCCAACAGATTGGGCATGCTGTAGATCCCATCAGCCAAAGAGTGTTAGCTGCCAGGAACTAGAAGACAGTCTTTTTTTTATGTAGTCCTGCCTTATGGAATATTCTCCCCTCAAAGATTAAAATGGCCCTAATCCTGTTGGCTTTTTGCAAAGCTGTAAAAGCTTGACTGTGTACCCAGGTCTGGGACTTGGAATGTGTTAAGGGGCCCATTACTTAGCTTTACTATTGGTTGATTAATCACCAAAGCTACTATTTGTACTTATTGATTTTGTGGATGTTTAATCATTTTAATTGTTTTATAATTTTAAAATTGTAAGCTGCCCAGAATCATTTGGTTGAGTTGAGCAGCTATGGAAATTGAATAAATAAATCATTCCAAATAAAACCTATTGAGGAGGTTTAACTAATTCACAGAATGTTATCAGAATGCTGCATGTCTTAATAGTATATTTTTGTTTACATGATTTCTATGTGACTAAAATAGCTGAAGAATCAGAATAAAATAATATTTACGATTTTTCAACCAACAGAGCAATTGACTTGTAAAACTATAGTGACACACATTCACAATGTACTGTACAGTAATACACCCTGGTTCTGAATTTGTAGTTTAAAGTAAGTTAAAAGAAATAGCTAATAAAAGCACTGAATGTTTCATTTGAGAACATCAGGACCAAAAATCTGCTACAAATATTACTCTATAATACGGTTCTTGTTTGCTTTTTATTTTAGTGGAGGAACAGATGTTGTCTACTGAAATTCTGCATAATCGCACACAAGAATTACATCTTCTGGCCATCAGAACTTTGCTGTTCAAGTTCCTAATGTTTAATGTACTGATGACCTGCTGCATCCTTTACAAAAGATAAGCAAAACTGTAGTGCATTGTTACTATAAGATCAAATTATTATTTTTTTAAATGAAAAGAACTGCCATGAAATGCTTCAAGGAATCTGGATCAGACTGCCTGAAACAGCAATGAACTGAAATTGGGCACCTGTTTATCAGATATGCTATGAATGTAGCACAAGGTAGATTACAGCACCCTTGAGGTCGTTTCCAATCCTATCATCTTGTGATGTCCATTCAGAATTCCACGATCATAAGAATTAACTCCCAAGTTCCAGCAACTGAATGGTGAAGGCCATCTTTGACAAAACTTTTAATCAGTGGGAACTCTGCATTTGATGGCCTCAAGATAGACTGATTCCATGTTGCTGCTTAATCATTATCAGGATTAATGCAATGTAAGAATTTAAAACATGCTGCCTTAATCATTTATTAAACGATTTATGATTCATTAAAACATCGTCATCATCAGCATCTTTTTTTCAAGCTTGTGTGGAAAAAAGATGAGCATGCATTAAGGCATGTTTCTCAACCTCAGCAACTCTAAGATGTATGGATTTCAACTCCCAGAATTTCCCAGCTAGCATCCCCCTTTCTCCATTCTGTGGGTTCCCTTATTCCTCTGGGGTGGAGATGGCTGCTTTGTTCATTGGTGCTTTTCTCTCTCAATAAAGGCTTTGATATCCTTGCTTGAGGTGTTTTCATAAGCCATTTTGCAGGGAGCATCCTAAGAATTGGGGAAATGGAGAAGGGAATAGAATCCTTTTTAGTTCTCCCACTGGCATCTTAACTTCTGCCTTTTATGTACCTTTAGGGGAAGGAAGGGAAACAGGCTGCTAAAAAGTATCCCTTGAGTACTGTAAACATGATGGGGATTATTGAAAGGAAACAGGTGAAAGGAAAAATGACAAACCGGGTAGAGGCAACTGGAATGAGAGGAGTAAATTTTTGTGTGCTTGTCTCTCCTGCCAACAGGGAAGGGGTTAAGATATTAAGACCCCTTCTAACATTAGCTTAGTGCAATCGTGCAGTAGCTTATGAAATGCCAGGCATTTCCTGGAGAAAGTGGATTATAGGTCCATATTCCCAACTGCTGACTTGTGACCCAGTTAATATGACTGCATGCTGCCAGATATAGTGGCAAAGATAAGTAGGTCGGCAACTATTCGTTATCATTTGTATTATAATATGACAAATGAAGAGTTACAAAAATGAACTGAAGGCAGGCATCACCATATTAGGAAACCTAAAGTTTACACCTGTAGTAATTGTAGAATAGTGACCTATTTAATTGTAGCATAGGGAGATTCCAGCATTAGTGCCACAAGCTTATAGAACAACTCCTTTTACTTTTAGTTTCCCTCAACATAAAATACTAATGCATTCACACAACACAATGGACCCAAAAACAGCTAATCACATTTTAATTTAGCAGACTATCCAGTCAATATGATTAGATTAAAATTTAGTGTTTTATACAAGCTAGTAAATTTGATTAATTAAAATTGATAGCAAGATTAATTATGAGTAAGCATCTTGCGCAAATATAGCTACATGCCTGTAATGGGAGAGCCCCCTAAATCCTTCCAAATGACCTCAGGTTTAACTTCCACTAACTCCAGCCAGCACTGTCAGTGATGAGTGAATCAGGAGCTGTAATTCAGGAACATATGAAGGGCCACAGGTTACCTATTATCAGGTTTGTACAGGGATTTTATAAAGTTGTTGAAGTGAATAACATACAAAATGTTTGGTTACCTTTTGAGTTATCATCAAGTGACGAAAGACTAACAACTCAATCCAATGTATATTTATATTAAAAGCTCACTTGAGCTCAAAGGTTTGTTCTTAACTGCATTGGGTAATTATTCTGTCAGTCCATGGAGCAAGATCAGAGCAAGCATGCACATCATGTAGTTCGGCTAGCAAAAATACAGCTTGATGTTTATTTTATTACAAAATAGCTAGCAAAATGAGACAAAGAAGGCAAAAGCAGAGAGAGACAGAGACAGGGGGAGAGATGGTGGCGGGGGACCATAGGTAAACATTCACTTTATTTATACATCCACAACTAAATATTGAAAGGCAAGAATCTCCCAGAATCACAGGAAAAGTGTATTGTGGGAAATAAGTACTGTATGGACATTCCAATGAGTGTAGCCTTTAGTGATTCCAATTTTAAATCTTCTATGTATGTTGTGATAATAGAGGAGAAATGGAAAGTAGGACAGATGATGATCCCTATTGTATTCTGCAGCACAAAGAAAACAATTTCATATATGATGGGGTACTGGAATGGAATTATGCAATACCATCTGATCCCTAGAAACTTTTGCCTCTCCAGAAACAAAGGGCTGCAATTTTGAAATATATGGTTTTAAGCAGAGTGAGGACTTCAAGGTAGTCCTACTGATACAACGGAACACCTAATGTTTCTATTAAGAAAGGTGGACGGAAAGAGGACAACCAGCAGCAAGGTGAATACTCAATGGCAACATAGGACACACTATTGGAAGAACTAAAGGACCAGGCTACCATAATCATGGAGATGGTGTTCACTTCCATGTGGTCACTAAGAGTTGATAACAATTTGATGACACATAATCAAGATTGCAATCATTTACAAATTTATCTTAAGAAAAAGCACGAATGCTTAGTGGAATGTACTACTGGCCCACTGGATTTTTGTAAATGAGCTTTCCCACACTGGATGTCTTACAGGTGCCCTTCAATTTCCATTTTCCCTATTCCTCTATCCAGCAGAGATAAATTGGTCTTATGTATTTGGAGGGTGCTCATTTGCAGAAGACTCCTAAGCAAAATGGGGCAGCTGACTTAGGCAGCTCCCATTGAACTCCCAACAAACTGTAATCTCGTTCTGCTCTTGCTTTTATACTGCCAGGAAATAAGAATTTCAAAATATTTCGGGCAATCCTGAATAGTATTTGTTTTCACTTAAAGAGTTAAGAGGTGCCAATTTGTGCTCAGCCTCAGCAGCAAAATGTCTGGAGTCTATTTCCAAATAGAATTCAACAAATAAGAGTTCAACTACAACTCCCAGAATTCTCATTTAGTTCCATTATGGTTTTTTAAGGCCAAATCTAGTTAGAAACACGAAGCAAGGGAAGGCCCATCTATTCCACATCTTCTTTATTGCTATTTTGAATAAAAGGGAAAGCTGAATAATATAAATAAAGCACACCGAACTTCACTCTACTGTACAGCACTGTATCATTCAACATGCCCTGGACCCAATCAGAAAAGTGTACTTCGCCCCTCCCCCCCCCCCAATTCATTCCATCTTTTGTAACAAATGGGGTGAGCGTAACAAACAGGGACGGAGTCAGACCGGCCAATCAGAGAGTAACGAGGGCAGCACTTCAAGGGTAGAAGGAGGAGGACAAAAGAAGCCTATTGGGGAAATGAGAGTGCTATACGAGTCTTCGATTGGTTGGCAAGCGAAGCAATCCGGAGCCGTCCGTTAGAACGTGCCACGACTGTGGCCGCAATTGGTTGGTACAGCTGGTTGTTATAGTTACATTAGAAGAGGAGGATCCCGGAAGCGGAGGGCGGATTGTGAGCATTATAGTCCGTGCGGCTGTTGTGCCTGTGACGGCGTGGCAACCTTAAGGGAGGTCCTCGATGGCTTCGCGGGTTCCGTGCGTCGGTGCTTTATTGGTCTTGCTGCTGGTTCCAGCTGGGCTAGGGGGAGCCATCGCTGATGACGGCGACTGGGTTAAATTACCCAATAAATGCGAAGGTGAGCTTGGATTCAGGAGTACGGAGTGAGGGGCGCTGATGAGATCTGGAAGGAGTGGATGAAAAGTCTCAAATCTGCAGCGGCAGTTATTTAAACAGGAGCTTAGACAAGGCAAACTCTTGTCTCGTAAGGTCCAGCTAGGAGGATGATACAAACGCATCATAAAAGAGTTATATATTTTTTTCCCCAAAGATAGTCCCAGAATGAATGGAGCACCGATCTTGTCTCACTTTTTGTCGAAAATTACAGTATTTATTACGTTCTAGTCTTTAAAATGCTACAATGCTCGGAAGCTGAAACAATGTTTGGATATAAAGTAATATAGCACCTTCTCCTAATTGCTAGGCATTTTTTAAAGTTGTAATCATGAGAGTGACATATAGTGAGATAGTACAATAGATTTATGGGATGGGCAGGCAATAAAATAGGGAGTAGGGAGTACCATAATTGTGTTTAGAAACTCCTAATATGAGGAAATGTTTATATACTTCAAATGTAGTATTATGACATTTGTTTACTGCCCATCTCTCCACAAGGCAACTAATGTAATCATTAATGTAATGACATTAGTGCTACAAAGTTATTTTGGAGGTGTAAAATAAATGATTTTAATCTGGGAATGATAGGATAACATCCTCATCATTATATATTTTTTATATTGCAGCCTATTAGCTGCTTGGAGTGTTTAAGAGTAGACATATAAATGTTGATAAATAAAATAAATTCTATGACAGGACTTTCTTACTATAGTGAATGAAAGCCATTAAATGGCTGTTTTTCAAAGGAGCTGGGGGTTTTATTTAAATTTTTTATGGTATTCATAGAATGGAAAAAGGATCTGAAAAAATGTTGTCACTAAAATGGGGCCAGCTGCCACATGAGTAAAAAAGAAAAGAGGAACAGAAAGAAATATGAGTCCATAGTTGTGAGTTTTTAAGGTTTCTGAAATAGGTAGTGTAAAGAAAGCAAACTGGATTTAGGTTGAGAAAATGAGTTCAGCAAAGCTAGTTGTGTGGGCTTATTAGAACAGAATGTTTTGTTTTATGATGTAAAGAATTTCTGTTGTTGTCCAATTGCAAAAGTGTGGCTCTGGTATAAAGAGTTTGGTACTATGTGTATGTGAATTTTCATTATATCCATGCATATGAGTTATTAAGTTTTGCAAATGGAGTAGTGAGGCTACTGGACTGCTTTCCAATATGTTCATTGCTATAAGATGGTGGAAAATTGAGCAACATTTGTAATATAGTGGATCAGCATTCACAATTACCATTACTAATTATTTTGAGTTTTGACTGTATTTAGTTTGCAAGTATGTTGCTTTGGAACTGAAGACTTCCTTCGATGAAACTGGCAAGACCAAGGAGGTGATTGAAACGAAATATGGCTTCCTGGATAGCAAGGGATCCAAAATCAAGTATACAAAATCGTAAGTAGAACAAGGTTGTTGAGAAATACAACAGGTTTTTATCTTGGCTAGTCCCTCAGGATTCACAGAGGAATCCTGAAAATGGATTGAAGTATAAGCAAAATGCTAAAAAAATGAATTATGAAGTAAAGTGCCATAGCATTGGCAGACAAAAAACTTGGAGGTTGCAAATGGATGATTAAACTGGCCATTTGTCTTCCATAATTAAAGCAACCCGAGTTTTCATTTTCATAGTTGAAATAGTGGACATCCAGAAATATAGTTTCATTTCCCATCATTCTTTTCTGTCTGCAGGGACATTCGGCTCATCGAGGTGACAGAAAACATCTGCAAGAGGCTTTTGGAGTACAATTTGCACAAAGAAAGACCAGGAAGCAACAGATTTGCAAAGGTTTGTAACGTAGAATTCTTCTAGCATTTATTGCATAATTTTTACAAGCATTAACTTGCATTACTTGTTCCTACTTTCCTTTGGCGTTGGCTGCCTTGATGTTTTCAAAGTATTCTTTATTCACGCTATTTTAGGGTATATCTGAGACATTTGAAACTCTTCATAACTTGGTGCACAAAGGAGTAAAAGTAGTGATGGACATTCCATATGCGTTATGGAATGAAACCTCCGCAGAAGTGGCTGATCTTAAGAAACAGGTATGGTGGTTGAAGGACCTTTATTTTGTACTGTTATTATTTTAAAAAATTCTGATATACTTGTCCAGTTCTACATGATGTTAAGTAACTTTGCCTGAGGTTTTCCCTTTCTTTGAATTTACTAATTTTAGCCTTCCAGGGCTGCAGAGACATGGAGCGGGTAGGACCTATCAGTTTGGAAGAGTGGGGCTTTAATTCACAGAAGAAAGGATGCGGCTGAATGTGTTTATATACCTTAAGTCATTTCTAAAAAATATATCATCAATAATTGCTATTCTGCCTCAAAATTTCAATGTGATGTAATCCGGGGAGGCTCTGAAGGCCCCCAAAAAGAAGAAGTTTCTAAATGGTCAGTTACTTTAAAAAAACATAATGAAGCATCTCATTAGCTAAAATGTATGTTAATCTGAATATTTACAAACAATTTACAGAAATTATTTTGCAGGGAGACTGTTGAATCTTCAGTGGTTTATTATGTCTTTTAATTCTGCCAATTGCCATTTGAGAAAAAAATCTAAATTATATTTCTAAAGTCTGGAGGCCTTCTGAGTATGGGGGGGTGACGTATCACAAACAGAAGAAGCTCTCCTGTCAAGTAATCTTACGCAACAAAAGCAGTGAAAAACGGGAATCAGCTGTCACTGTATCATATCTCTTGCCTCAAAAAGCTTTCCTAACATAGCTGAGCTATCTGTTGCCTGGAGTCCATTTTTAGGGGCCAGGAGAGCAATTCTGAGGCATTATTCTAAAACATAGGTGCTGCCTAAAATGATCCTGTCATACATAAACATCTGTATATATCAAATAGCGGAGAAGGGGTATTGACCAGGGGTGGGTTCGCTGCCTCCCGTGCTGCGTGGGCGCATGCATGCGCAGTAGGCAACAATTAAAGTAATTTTAAAAAAAGGCCAAAAACAAGATGGCGACACATGCGCAGTGCTGAAACTCAGCTTCTGCGCATACGCAGAAGAAAAAAAACCTGGAAAATAAAAGCCGAAAACAAGATGACGATGCATGCACAGTGCCGGAAACTCGGCTTCTGCACATGCACAGAAGGGAAAAAAACAGAAAAAAAAAAAAGATGGTGGCATCCATGGACCAGAACCAGCTCTGTGACATCACCAGCGGCTTACTACCTACTCTATAGAACCGGTCTGAACCGGTAGGAACCCACCTCTGGTATAGACTGATTATTTAAGTGAAAGGAGAGACAGGAGAAGACATTTTTTTGAGGTACTTGGCATTAGCATTCATTTTTAGATTCAGCTTTACCAAAAAAAAAAGGCTTTTTAAGATAAAAAATGTAAATCTAGAATTCTAAAAATACTGAAAATGTTTCTTTTCTACTTCTTTCTCTTCTGTTATTTTTGGTCTGTTTCGGTTATTCTTCAGTGACAGGATTCTGAGGCACCTGAATAGTTATTTTATAACAAATAAAATTATGTACAGGATGTGAAAAGATGTGATGTGAAACCTTGGGTTTGTAGCTTTCTCTGAAGCATTGTAATGATTGTAATGACTGTAATGATTTTGGTTTCCCTCTCACTTTGTCTGCTAGTGTGAAACAATGGTGGAAGAATATGAAGATGTGATTGAAGATTGGTATAAAAACCATCAACAAGAAGACATTTCTCAGTTTCTATGTGCAAATCATGTGTTGAAAGGAAAGGACGCCAGTGAGTTTCCCTTTCATGGAATTGATTAATGTGGATGGCTTGGATCTAGGGATGATTGTGCAGCACAGCCCCATCCGCCGCCCCCCGGATGGGAAACATTTTTCTGTGCAGTGTCAAGCTCTGCATTTGAGGCAGGATGAAAAACATAAAATAGGTGGGAATAATAATCCATTGGATTCCATGGATAGCTCTCTTTCTTTCACAAAAGGGAACCAAATTGGTAACAACATATGTTCCCCCGAAAAATTATGCTGAGTTCAGCCTTTCACACAAGTGGGTAGCCAAGTCTGCCTAGGCCCATCATGGGAACCCCTTTCTTTAACTTAATGGAAGTGTTCTGGTTAGGAAACAAGAACTGATGTAGTCGAAGAGATAGACATCTGCCCCTTCACTACACTTTATGAAGAACACCATGATGTCTGGTTGCTCACACCACATGGGAGAAAGTGTGGCTTACTTAGTTTTAATTTTTAAAATTCTTTTTAAAAAAGAATCTATTTTTAAAATTCATACACTATAATTAAAATAAACCATGACTTATCTCGGGGTGCGATTCCAATTCTTTGGCACATTAGAATGGTTCTACGATTTGGCTGGCCACTAGAGTTCTAGTGTTTGTGAATCAGATTAATTAGAATAAATTAATGAATTTCCTTTCTCAGACCTTTATGAAAACATACATTAAAAAGCATTATTACCCTTAAAACCAAGACTGTCTCTGAGAACTGCTTCCCATTTTTTGTTGCTAAGGAAAAAGAGGTAAATAATTCAATTTTAATAATTTAACCATTCTTACTTTAAAATGTCTTTATGTCTGAAAGGGATGGTATTGAAAGCCAATTAGGTAGATTTCATTAATTAAAAGGAAGAGGTGACTTAATCAGGGTGTAATGCTAATAGTTTCAGTTGTAGATAATGCAAAGTTTTGCTATGCTTAGTATTAACCTTTGATCTATTTACCAGAATTGACAGCATTTGCAGGTCTTGTATTTCCTAAATGTCACATCTTTACAATAGTTCTGTGAAATATTAACCTGGAATCAATTCAGCAGTCCCTGGTCTCGGGAACTAGTAATTTAAACTGAATGGAAATTGTGAAGGTTGAGAGAGAAAGAAAAATAATGATGTTTAAGTCAAGATAGAGGGAAGTGGCAGTTTGACGATATCTTACGAACTGTTCTTGTCCTTTTTCTAGGCTGTCTGGAAGAAACGTGGAGTGGGAAAAAAGGAGACATGGCAAATGCAGGGCAGAAGACCAAGAAAAAGGAACGCAAGGCAAAAAAGCCTTCAAAGAATAAAAAACACTCCAAGGCTGATCAAGAAAGAGAAAACATGCAACCAAGCACATTAGAGTCACCTGATCAGACTGAAAAGGAAGATGATGATCAGAAGCTGGCTTCACTTTCACACAGCACAGATGAACTGTAGGATATTGAGAGTCATGTTCCATCCACACTTGTCTTGTGTGTTTGCAAGCTTGTATTTGGACCAATGAGAATTGCTGTGGCCCATGGGAGTTGCAAGAAGATCCATATTGTTGTGAAGGGAAAGTGAAGAAATGGGCAATGATCATGGTCACTTGAAAATGAATTATTCAGTGTTACTACACTTCAGCAAAGGCAAGGTACAGGAAGCCAGCTTGTTACTTGTATTCTTTAGTGGACAGTCAAATTAGAAGTGCTGTGGAAGATGCAGTTGAGCTGTTGACTATCTAGTCTATGTGGCTTGCCTTTGGAAACTGAGTTTGCTGTCCTTATTAATTTCCTATCCCATCGCTTTTGACTTTGTCTTGCTGGACAACATTGGTGAAAAAAGAGAACTAAAAAGGAAAGCATAAACGAAAACACTCTGATCCTGTGGCAGTTCATTTTCCTACCATTTTCCTGGATTTGACTATAATCTTACAGGTCTCTAACTTGTACATTCTATTAGGGAGTGAGATGCATTTACTGCTGTCCGTCCTTATTAAACAGAACACGGTTCATTTGGGAGGAAGTGAGAATTGAAGGTTCTGTCAGGATAAAGGGCATTGAGTTTCTCTTGTGTTTCTTTTTTTAAAGTTCTTACAGCAAGGAATCAATTCTGCAGCCATCTCAATAAGAGGAGCATATACAGGTGTCTTTGTTGATGCTTCCAATCCCCAAAATTTGTTTCTGGACATATCAGTCATGCTTACCATTTTCTGAAGTTTTTTTAAAATAAAAATGTAGGGTATTTTTTGCATAATTTGTGTTTCATTTAGTTTCTGCACTGACCCTCCATATCTGTTCCAGAGAATGCACCTATTATCTCTGTTCGGTGTTCAGAGTGATATAACACTGTTTCTTCAAGAGATTGAAAGGAATGAGATAGCCAAGGATCTCCAGGTACAAAGTGGTCAACTAAAGATTATTTTCAGACTGAGGTCACATGCTTGTTTCATGTATGAATCATTCATGAATTCTGTTATTAATCTTTTATTGAACAAAACATATTTGCGGAATTCTTAAAAAGTATTAAAATAAAAGTGGTGTCCTGTAAGAGGAACAGTTGTCTCTGACTTGTTTCACACATTATACTAGGTCATAAAGTGATTTGTATATCACTGTTTATGACTTAGAATATTGTGGCTATTGTTTGTTTAATAAATATTTATAAACGCACATGATTTAGCACAATGTGTGAATCCAGCCAATGGCTGCAAATTTTATTATGAAATTCCTTTGCCATGAGTTGAAAAGAATTGTGGCATGTCAGAGAGGAATGATCAAATGGATGACCACTTCTTTAAGCCAGGAATGAACACCTGGGTGTAGCTATCTAGCCTTTTCATTTTGTACTCAAACCAGTTTTCATATTCTTCACATACTTCAAGTAGGACAAAGTTGGAATGTGTCTTGCTTATAAGATATAACAGAAGAGAGTGAGGAAAAAGGCAAGAGAAGCTCCTTACAGTTTGCAAATTTTGCAAACTTGCCTTTCATTTCAGGCCTTTTCTCACAAGAAAAGACAGCCAGCCTTTACTTTAAGATTTTAAAAATATCCTAACTAGTGTTTGCCGCAATTCAGAACAATCTCTTTTAGAATGAATTCCTTTTTCTTTAGGAATGTCTGCTATATATGAGCTGCAAAATCCGGACCACCTTTAGATGGTGGCAAAGATACAAAAGCTTGTAACATTTTGCTGCATTCTGTTAATCACCTGGATTTTTGCAGCCCACATCTAGTAGACCTATATTTACAGGGGCTTTTCACTATTTCATCTGTTGTAACAGAGATTGCCTTTTTCTCTTGGCGCCTTTTTTCCCAGGCGTCTGAAATATTTGTAATGCCATTTATACATTCCCTCCCTGTTCCTTTCAGGACAAGTGTGCTGCAATCTGACTTGTGTGACTACCTTCTTGCTGTGGAAATAATGGCCTTTTAATGTACAAGAGTTGGGTGCCTGCATTCCTCTCTATGTATCCTGGACTGAGGTTTCAATTTCTGAATATTGTATCTTGTCATGTGGCATTTCTTTTTTTTATTAAAAGTTTTTTTTACAATATAAAATAGAAATAAAGACTGTGAGAAAAGGGGAAAGGAAAGGGGGATAAAATAAGGAAAGAAAAAGAAAATAAAAAAACAAAAAACAATGACTCCCAGCATCTTTCAGTGCTATAAGATACATAATACAGTCACAATGTTAACTTTTTACTTATCTAAAACAGTAAATACTAGCCATTTCTATAACCATGATCTACTTAATCAAAACCCAAAATTTTAAAAAATCATATATATTTTTCTCTTTCAAGAGTCCGACGGTGATTTTCCAAATGGAAACAAAACGATTTAGGTTCTTTCCCTAAAAATGGAGTTAACTTTGCCATCTCTGCCGGTTCCACAATCTTTTCAGTCCATTCCTCTTGTGGGAGTCAATGCCTCTTTCCATTTTTTGAGTATATGGGATTCTTCTGCCATCAAGATACATAATAATGAAGTTTCAATTATTTATTTCCCCTTCTCTTTATCCAATAGTCCTAAAGAAAAAACTTCTGGTTCCCATTATAACTCCATTTTGAAGATCTTCTGAATTAAAACCTGGAACTGTTCCCAATATTTGTTTGCCTTATAATACATCCACCATGTATGGTAAAAAGTACCCTCCATACAGTTATATTTCTGGCAAACGTTCAAAAGATCTTTGTACATTTTAGATAATTTATCACTCTGGCATTAAATACCGCAGGTATGTCATTTTATAAAAGTTCTCTTTAAGGTTATATATAGTTCAAAGTATATTCCAGTCCTTTGGTCCACATATTTTTCCCATTGGTCCAACATATTATAGTCAAAATTTCTTTCCATTGAATCATACAATGCTTAACATATTCACTTTCTAAATTCAACTCCGCAGCATTTTACATGCGTTAGTTATAAGGTGTTCATCATTAGTACATGCAGCATTTCAAAATGAACTACAGAGACACGATTATTTCATCATAGTTATGTTACTGAGATTGCTTAACTTGTTTGGTTAAGCTACATAGAAATTAGCTAGATAGTAGCATCTAACCAATACTGTCTGATGTCAGAAGCTAACCAAGATCAGATTTGATTAGTACTTGGATGCAGGAATATCTGGAAAGTCCTGTAGTGCATGCTTGACTATATTGTTGAAGAAAAATCCTGGAAAAATTAAGTGGCAAATGATTTATATATTATGAACAAAACTGCATGGATTCAGTCCATGAAAGTCACCAAGAGTTGAACTTTAGTTGAAGGAATCTACTTCTTTTAGTTTGCTTTTCTAGGGTTAAAATTCTTTCTGGATTTTTTTTTTCAGATCTAAACTGAATTACTGTGGAGATCTTGGTTCATCTTTTTCTGTGAAGTGCAGGATTACCATTTACCAAGTCAACATATCACCATTCCTGTCTCTTTCACAGTATATGAAGAGATATACTGCAAAAATTTATGCAGAATTACTGAATACTTTGGCTTCTGCTACACTTAGTTTGCCTAATAATGCTTAAAATTACAACTAGAGAGGGTAACACATTTTTTATGTGTTAAAACAGACAAGATAACTCCTCCTTGCTTAAAAGTCTGTGCTGACCAATTGGCCCCCATCTTCACCCAAATCTTCAACAAATCACTAGAGATGTGCCAT
>JANHFT010008409.1:51098-74700 GCA_032467955.1 Pseudoxenodon macrops | reverse complement strand
AATGTCCCTCCAGCGGGCGGAGGGGGTGGGAGTGTCCGCTATCCCCTCCTTGGATTGGCCGGCTGCGTCGAGGGGCGGTCCCTGGCTGGAATGAGCTCCTCTGGCGACCGGCTGCCGGCTCCCCAGGGGATCCTAATTGTTGGAAGCGGCAGCACCGGCGCAGCTGATCCGGAGCCGTTGAAGAGGTCGGAGCAGCCATCACGCCACCTGCGCCCTGAGCCGCCCGCTTCGCCATGGTGGACAGCATCTACCGGACTCGCTCGCTGGGCGTGGCAGCCGAAGGGCTCCCGGACCAGTATGCCGACGGCCGGGCGGCGCGCGTCTGGCAGCTCTACATTGGCGATACGCGGAGCCGCACGGCCGAGTACAAGAACTGGCTGGTGTCGTTGCTGCGCGCTCAGCGCTGCAAGACGGTGCTGGACGTGGCCTGCGGCACCGGGTGAGTCGCTAGGAGAAGTGTCGCTGGGCCCGCTTCTCTGCCTGCCGCACGCCAGGAGTTTGTGTGTGTGTGTGTGTGTGTGTGTGTGGTAAAGGTGCAGGTAGAGCGTGTCGCCGGAGCTGCGGTTCCGTGCTAGCTAACCCGGAATCATAGCGCTTCCTTTGAATCGTCACGGTGCCTCTCGGATATAACAGATATAAAGCGCGTTGAAACCCTCAGATCTGTGGCCAACGGCCCTTTGCGTGTTATGGTTGTAGCAAGTGCTTGTCCGCTTGAGAAGAAGGAGCCCTTTCTGTTCCGGGGTGGGGGAGGGGGAGAGCTGCCTTTTGGTCTTCCAAAGTCACTCACTCTTTTTTTTTGTTGTTGCTGAAAGGACACACCTTTCCAAAGTCCCACTAGCCAGGTCAGGGGATCCGGTAAAAGTTCTGCTACCTTTGTTGTCTGAAAGAAGTGAGTCCAAATTTAGCCATTACTCAAGAGTAGAACAACTACGATCAAGGGGACATAAACATCAAGGGGTTTTGTGACACTCAAAAGACTTTGGCATAAGCTTGGGTGATTTTCTTCCACAAATGATTAAGGCTTGTTTGGAGCCTTAGGCTGTCTTCAGATTAAAGACCTATGATTGCATCATGCTGAGGCCTAATGACTAAAATGTCCATAGAAATAAAAAAAATTAAAATAATGCCTACAACTATTGCAGTATGTGACATTTTAGCAGAAGCTTTCTCATTACCTGTTTTTCTACTTTTTGTGCATATATAAGCAATATCTTCCTATAGTTTGATGCATTTTGTTTATTGTACTTTTAATACATAATTAGAATGCACTTTTTAATCAGCTGTACTGAAGGAATGGACTAGTTTGCCCAAGATATTTTTCTGGCTGAAAAAGAGTTTCTATCCCTTCCTCCAAGTTCAGAGGTATTTAGACACATGGAAATTCCCATAAACATTGCTGCTTTTCCATCCATACTTGATTAATACATCAAATATTAACAATTGTTGCCCTTTCATGTGAGGTAAAATCTGCCTGAGATAATTGCCTCAACTTTGCCTCATGAAGCGTGTAACCTTTGCAAGAAACGTTAATGTAAACAGAATGAGAGTCGAACATATTCCTGGACAAACAGAAGTGTTAGTAAGTCTGTGTCAAGGTGGGCAACCTGGAAGTTTACATCTTCTCATAGTGTGAATCATCTTGGATGGCACACTGTACATTTATTTCTGTTTCTCTCATTTTTAAAATATTTATAGACTTAAATATGTGAAATAATTGTACAGTAATGCGAAAACCTGAAAACATGCAGAACAGGTACTGCTGAATGTTGGTTATGTAGTCTAAGAATATTCAGGGGATTATAAAATAGGCATTTATAGGCACAAATACAACTTATTTGGGGTTCTAAAGAAACTGGGGTCTTCTGCAGTGCTGATTCTGCTACTTCCTAACTGGGTTCCTGCCTCTAATGGCTGGTTAAGGCTTTTGGATGAGCTGGTAGGAGGTTGGATTTGAGCAATAATCAATATTTTGTTGAGGAGGGAGGATTCAGTCAGCTCTGAAGGAGGCTTGGTGTACTTCCTACTCATGAAGCTGTCTCTCAATCCAAAGTTGGACAACTTTGAGGTCTCTGACCTTCCTTTTTAAGGAAATATTGTTAAGAAAGTTGTGGCCTTGCAACTGAAGAAAACCCTAGAGGAAATAGATTATTTGAACATTTGGCAGTCAGATTTCAGGTCAGGATATAGCAGGATAGTGCACTGGTCACACTTCTGCAGTCATTGGGGCAAAGTTCAATTCTTTCTCCTCCTTGATCTCTCAGTGACTTTCAAAACCATCAACTATTATATCTCTGTGGATCATTTCTAGGGGATTGGTATGGGGAGGAACATTATCTTGTTATGGCTTTCTTCTTTCCTGAAGGGACAATTTTAATCAGTGTTGGTAACAGAGTAGTAATCTTCCCCAGGCAGCTATTTTATGAAGTATCTCAGGGTTTTCTCTCTCTACTCCTTTTTAATATCTAAAAAAAGAGGGGGGGGAATAATCCGTTGACGTAAGTTTTGCTGCTGATAATCCGCTATATATCTTGTCCCTGGCCTGAACAGGTGATGGTCCTGATCCAGTGCTTGTTAATAAAATTAATGCATCAAAAGTGCTGACCCAGTGCTATCAGGGTGCAGATGGGGAGAACTAGATTCTAAATGAATTCCTTCAACATGGAGTGATTTTGGTTTGGATAACTGATGCTTCCTGGGAAATTTCATCTCTAAATCTGAACGTGGTTTGCAATCTGGAAGTCCTCCTACACTTATAGTTACTGCTGGAAGAACAGGTGGCTAGAAGGGTGTTGCATTTGTATGCCAGTTGTGACCATGGATCATAACAACCTGATGACAATCATTCACCTCCATTTGGAATGTGCTCTGAAAGAGCATTTGGAGGTTGACACTGGTATGGAACACAACAACCCAGATGTGATGACCATGTCCTAATTTTTTTTATGACTTTGCTGCTTCAAGGAGCTGCATGGGTTGCCATTTGTTATCTTATGCAAATTTGATTCTAGACCTGGTTGTCTGAGGGACCACATTCCATATTCATCGGTTCATGCAATAAGATCAAATAGGATCAACTTCCTCCAGAACTCATCCCTATGAAGATGTCACATGATAGGACTTTGAAAGGGTTTTCATCTTCATCCCTCTTAAACATGAGAAAAATATTGATGACCTACCTTTTTTGTTTGTCACAGTAGGAGGTTGTGCTGTAAGTGAAGGTAGGTTTGGAGGACACATAAGATTTGTATTTTACAGATTAAAAAAAAAAACCTGAGGCTTGGATTATTATTATATATAACACTGTTAGCTTCCTGAAGCCTTTGTAGGAACAGACAATGTACAAGCAGAGCAAAATAAACCATTTAACATTTCTTCTTGAAGTTTGAGTATGGACTTAATTCATTATAACCTGTCAAAATTTTAAGTATGAATATATATGAATATATATATGGATGTGGATTTAAGTAGTCACAAGTTACATATATGGCACATTTCAGTTCCATCATCATTCCCTATTCCTGTTTTCTGAATGATTTTCTGTGGTTCATTAGCCTAACTTGAGTTTGGCCAGACTTGAAATACACATGCTTAATTCAGGCTTTGAAATATATTTGAATATTAGTAGCTTGGGTTGGTAGTTGGGCTGTTGGTTTGAGCTCCGAACTTGGCAATTTGGTTGCAAACGTTTCGTCAACATTCAAGAGACATCATCAGTGCGCTTTGAATTGATTCAAAGCATACTTACAATGTCTCCTAGAATGGGACAAAACAAAACGTTTGCTACCAAATTACCAAGCTCTGAGCTCAAACCAAATTCAGTTGACAAGGATTGTGGAATGCATGTGGTTACTTGCTGTGTTAATCAAGATGTCCATTTAAAAAGTAACAATGTAGTAAAAGGCCGGAGATGAGGAAAACAAAACAGGAGGAATCATTCCCACAAATATACTTTCTTTTAACAGCATACTCATCTTTGCTATTTCAGAAGGGAGAGAATATTGAATTTATCTTCCTCATAGATTTTAAATGAATATGTGCAGGTATTGTTTTGTAATTTATTAAGAGATATACATGTAGGAGATACTGCATATGCAGCCTTAGGAAAGAATTGTATATAGTATAGTAGCCATTGCCCTAATGTTCATGTGTCACTTTTTCCTCTAACTACTAAAATGTAACTGCTAACATAAGTGGAGGGGATTATTATGCTGAGTTAAATAGTTTACTTCAGATTTCATCCTTCAAAGAGTACCTGGAAATCATTTTCTCTCTCCATTTCTGGTGCAGTGTGGATTCCATTATGTTGGTTGAAGAAGGATTTAGTGTCACCAGTGTAGATGCCAGTGACAAAATGCTCAAATACGCCTTGAAGGAACGATGGAACCGTCGAAAAGAAGATCCGTTTGATCATTGGGGTATTCTAACTTTTGGTTTAAGAATATCAACTGATTGCCCTCCCCAATTTGATGTACCCCAGATATGTTGGAGTGTAACCTGTAGAATTTTGGGACTTTGGTCTAACGAATCTGGAGAATATTAGCTTTGGAAGTCTGGAGTCATGTATTCTTAGTTGATTCATATCCCGCTGACAGCAAACTATTAAAATATTTTTATTAGTTTCAGGGCAGAGTCTGAATGTAGAAAAAACAGTAGTTAGGTGCTACTTTTTGGTCTGTTCCCAAAATCGCTAGTCTGGGATCTGTGTCAGATTCAGAGCTGAAAAGTGCTTCCCATGCTGTTCTTTTTTAATCAGAGATCAAAACATGTAGAAACAAATTCAGATTTACTCTTTTTTATTGTTCTGAGTTAAAAGCTCAATTATTTACACACCCTTGCACACCTTCGCAATTCAAAGTTTAGCCAGCCAAGCCAGTTTTGAGTTCCAGAAGAATTGAAGCATAATGCTAACATAAAATGCTCATTCTGATGACTCCCAAGGGCCGGTATATTTTTATACCACCCCAGCATGACTTGACATTATTTGATATTGATATTTATCAATGCTTGAACACTCTTATTTTGAAACCTTTCTCACACCTAGTTCACACTGGAAACTACTGTATCTAATTTATACTTTTCATACTTTTCAACTTGGTACATTTTTACAAGCTGCATAAGACAAATTCTTCCTGAGTATACCTTTATTTTTTGTGTTCCTTCGTATATTTTACATCTTTCATTATATGCCTAGTCACACAAATAGTATAAAGCTGTACATCATTACATCGTCTCATGACCATTGAGATTATATTGCAGTGATATTTGCATTACTATAGTGATAAAAGTTCATTAATCATTGTATATATTACTTTGATTAATGAACCCTCTATCTCTATATTAATACACTCTCCAGTCCTTACATAAATATCTCTACTGTTTTAACATTTCTGTATATTGTGCTAATTGGAGTCTGAACCGTTGACTTGATCAGCATCTTAGCCCCAATTAAAAACAGGTCTGAGTTCTTGTTCTGGGCTCTTTACACTATTGGGATTTGAATGTTTCCCAACAACAGTATTTGAGCATCATTTCCAGGCTAAGTTTAAATTAGCATTACATTTATGTCTTGACAAGAAGAGCATGATGAAATTTGATCAGTGCTGTTGGAGCAGCTGCCAGAATGCCAATATTATAATGTGCTCCCTTGCTGACATATTTGGAGTGCAGGTGAAAGAGGTGCCTGCAGGGTATAGTGGGGAATGATTGGTTCCTCCTCCCAGTCAAAAGTTTTATAATTTGCCTCCGGAATTTATTAATCTTCATTCATAAACAAGAATGAAAACTAACTTGGCCTTCTGAAAATTGATCTATGAAAGTATGACTCTATTGCCTGCGTCTTTTATAGCCACCCTTTCCCAACCTTTTGGAACAAGTTGTCAACATGTGGAGGCATCAAGTTAACATTTTTCTAACATGCCCTAAGACTGCTTTGACCCATATATACATGCATTTAAATCTCCTCCAGAGGTATTATTCATGTGCCAATAGTTTAAGATTGGTTAGTTTGGTAAGGAGAAGAACAAAACCCATTTTAGAAATGGCTCAAAAGATGTAGAAATTGTGATACTCTAAATGTCTTGCCTGGATGAGACAAGCATTTAAGAAACTTTTAAAAATTTTCCTTAACATTTAATTAAAGCTGTTCACAATGCCTGAGGATTATCTTTGAAACCATAGCCTCCAAAAGCAGCTTGACAATATTAAACTGTATGTGAATTTTTCCTTGGCCATAATCTGGCAGCGCACAGCTTCCTGGCCAGTTTTAGGTAATTTTTCATAACTCAGTTTGGTCTGTGGACCAATAGCCTCTTGCCATTCCCACTTATTTTGTGTCTACTGTAACACAAAATAATTAGGCCTCTTAGCACCGTAAGTTTCTACATAAGCAACACTGAGTTACAGAATCTATTAAAAAACAATTAGCTCAAGGACAAACCCATGTTATTATTATTTCATTTATGATTCCAACAACAAAGCCATGTGGTAATTAATGAAATTTGCAGGGGCATAAAAGATACAAGTCCACAAAAGAATCTGAAAGTTATATAGCAAAAGCTGGATGATGGTTGGAATTGGCCCACAAAACGATTTTACAATGATCAGGAGAATTTCTGGATAGAAGCAGCCCTTAAAACAGATGATTAAATACCAGCACAGGTGCAAAAGTGCCACGAGGACATTCACAAACCCAGCATGCTATAGAAAGCTCAGTATTTGTTTCTTAGCCATTTATTCTAGTAACAGTAAGATTTCAGGAAATAAGCTTTCTTTTGGTGGGAATGGAAGAGGAAAAGTGAGGATTCGTTTTTTATATCAGTCAAGCTGTTTCATAACAGACTTTCCTGCAAAGTCGCATTTTGAAAAGTGTGAGGTTAGCTTCACACATTATGCCAAGATGCAACTTGTTTAACCCATAGTTTAGTTTATATATATACTATTGGTTCAGTTCATACAACATATTAAACCACAAACCATTATGTATAAAATACAATGGTAAAGCCGCAGGTTTAGCATATGAACTAAAGTTGCAAGTTGATAATTTTCAGTTCCCTTTTGCATTGGAAACGTTAACATCTTTTCTTACTTAGCTAGAACAAAGCATGAAGAAGAAGAAGAAGCTGAGTTATATAAAGTGTGCTTTTCTGTTCTGCAGTAATTGAAGAGGCTAATTGGCTCACCTTGCCACAGGATCTACAGAAACCTGGTGAAGGCTTTGATGCTGTCATCTGTTTAGGGAATTCTTTTGCCCATCTTCCAGATTTTAAAGGTGAAGTCAAAATATTGTTATTCAGAAGTCTGTTGCATTACCAAAGTTATAGAAAGGGATAATCTGAGACTTTTCCTTACTCTACATAGAAATTTACTTTGACTTTAAATAGTAAATAAAAATACTAGCAGAAATGATAAGTAATTCGTTTAAATACTAAACATGAACTAATTATTGGACTTTTACATTCAAACATTGTGTTGAAAATTACATCAGTTTTGCTAGTGGTTTAAATATTCTTCCTGAAATGAATATAATGATAGGAGATGTTTTAGTTTGCAGATTATATCCAAATTTCAAGCACTTTTGGATGCATTATATTTTGTATTTTTTCCTTCCAGGCTAATGCTGGAGGGAATTGATAATGTAAATTTCAATACTGAGTTGTAAATTAAAAAAAGAAGAATTCTAACTAGATTCTAACTTCACAGCTAAAAAGTATGTGAAGAATGGATGATACAAACCACATGCTCCATAGACATGCTGTCTATTACAACAATGCTCTCTAATTATTTTAGGCAAGGGGAGCTCCAAAAAACTAGCTCTGGGGTGCAAAGGGATGGCTATAAGGGTAGTGGGGGGTAGTTTTTGAGTGCACTAATATCCATAATTTAGGTATCGTTGCCTTCTTAATCAACAAAAAAATATGTCTAGGATAGCCAGAGGTTCCCCTAATTTGAAGGCAAAAAGCAATCTAAAGGGAACAGGAAGACATTTAACACAAATTTTGTACCTATTCCTAGGTGACCAGAGTGTTCATAAACAGGCTCTTAGGAATATTGCCAGCATGGTTCAGCCAGGTGGCATTCTTGTCATTGATCACCGTAATTATGACTACATCTTGGAAACAGGTTGCGCCCCTCCTGGGAAAAATATCTACTACAAGGTAATGCTTTTCCCCCCAGAGGGAATGTTGATTAAAAATAGCACAGATATAGTTGTGGAATAAGTAATTAACTGCCTAAGGGCAGAGTGCACATTATGATATAACCAGAAGGAAGAGGAACAAGCAATGTTACAAAATTGTTTTTTTTAATACTTATAATAGAATAAACAGAAAAGTAGGTTATAAAAGGCAGCAGTGTTGTTCTGCAATTTGGAGCTGGCTTAACACAGTGAACAAGTCACTGAGAAATAAATGCAGAAAAATATAAATACAGAGAACTAATTCATTCCCTTTCTTTCTCAGAGTGATTTAACCAAAGATATTACTACCTCAGTTCTCCTTGTGAACAACAAACCAAACATGGTGACATTGGACTACACTGTGCAGGTCCCACATGAAGGCAATGATGGAGATTCAGATTTAAGGTATGTTCTCTGTAGAACCCACATGATTACTGTATCTCCACTTTGATAACCAGGGTTAGTTAGCACAACTAACCATTTGGCATAGGGATATAGCAAACAGATGTCCTGGGCATGCATGCATCATCCAATTTGTAGAGCTACTGATCTCTCTGGACAGTGGATTTGGGCATCTAATAAAGATTAAAATAAAAAAATCCATCACAGATAAACTCCCAGTGCCATAGGATAAATAATAATCTCACTCATATCCATAAAATGAGCTGATCTACCTGCCTGACCCAAATGCCTGGGAAACAGCTAGGGTTTTTAATTATTTTACACACTATACTGTACCTACCCACGAGATGGCCCCAGAAACCTGCTCATCTCTAAAACCCTCAAATTAACAGATATATGTGACTGGGCCACTTTGCACTACCTAAGCCTATGAAACAGCTTACATACATTCAGTTTGGACCCTCTGGTGTGTAAGTTAATATTTCTTGATTTGTACTGATAGAAGCAGAGAGTAAGATTCCATCCATGTGCTAATAATTGTTGATAAAAAGTATTCTATTTTCTTAATTAAAAACAATCTCAAAGTACAGTCATTTTGATTCGCAGCATGCTTTTAGAACAGAATCCTCAAAGGATCATGGACAAATTAATGTTCCTGATTTGGAAGTGATTTAAATGGAAAGGAGGAAAAGCCAAGTTTCTTACATTGCTGTGTCTCTGTATTAATATCTTCATGTTTCTGTTACTTAGCTATTAACACAATTTTTTTTATCTTTTATCAGTCAGTTCCGTCTTTCTTATTATCCTCATCGTCTGGAACCTTTCACAGAACTATTGAAAAACGCATTTCAAGGCCAATGTGAACACACAGTCCTGGGGGACTTCCAGCCTTACACACTAGGCCAGCAGCCTGGCCCATGCTATTTCATCCATGTAGTGAAGAGAACTGGCTGAGAGACCTAGTCAACAGACTACTCTAGCAGTCATACAGATGGGATCTTTTCAGTGGGTGGCAAGGTGCAGAACTTGTTCAAGCAGGAATAAATATGCAGAGGTACTATATGAACCAGAAAAGATTTTTTCCAAAAAGTCCAGTCTAATTAATCCACTTTGACGATTGAAATGCTCAATGGCATTGGAGGGAAGGAAGTGGGATAAGATTGCTTTGCATCTCAGTCTCAGTTGCACTGTTGGCTAAAATGTTCATTGTTCTCTCTTGATACTTTCTTCTTCTTTTTGCTGGAAATGCCATGCTAATTTACACCTATGTTAGACTAATGATTACAATGATGCAGGGTTTCTTCAAGGACTAGGAAGAAAGGAATGACGGGAACAAATAAACCTTATTTCATTCTTTATTGTGCCTGAGGAATCAGTGCCCCTTCAGTTTAAGTTGGACTATACTCTTCACTACTGCCTACACTAGCTGGAGCTAATCAGGACTGATGACTGGCATGTGTTTCCAAAACCTTGTGAGATAACTTCAAAATAAATCTACTTCCTGCCTTCACACTATTACTGTCCATTGCAGCAAGCATTTCTGTGTGTTTGTGTCTTTTGCTGCTGCATCTGTAGAACAGGTCATAGAACAATGAAATTTATTTTTACAGTAATAGAGACTTTTTTAAAAAGTTCCCTCATTAATAAAAGCAAAATTTCCATTTATTTTTGCACAGCTCAGTAGTGATGGGAAGAGGTGGCAGAGAACTATGATTTTATTTTAGATTGACAGTTTTAATCTTAACAAAAGGAAAGTTGCCTGATTTCCAAATTCCTTGCTCTGATTTTCCAGAGGTTTCCAAAGGCTAGAGAATTCTCAAAACTACTTCGGAGAGAAGCCAGCATGTAAAACCAGCTGCAGAAACTTATTACAATCGTATTTCATCAGTTGCTGCCCTCTAGAGCAAGACTACTTAAAATCTGGCCACTACCGATTCTCTCAATTTTAAACCCAGAAAGAAACACACACATACTGGTACATACATACTGTGTTTCACATTTATGAGAAATGATAGATTCTCACTTAATCAATTAGATAGTATTTTTGTTTTCCAGATAAAGCAAAACAGCCTTTATTTAAATATCTTTAAATACTTACATTTCATTCATAATTCAAAGGCTCATAGATGCAATGGTCCCGAGTATGAATGAAGATTAATTTGCTGCACATTTGAACATCAGTCTCAGGTCCATGCCTTGAACTCATTTTTCTAACTCATCTGAATCCACCAGATTGTGACTAAATCATCGCTATTTCTTTTAACAAGAACAATGTTCTCATGACAGTTTTTATTCTGTACTTCTGGGATTATATGGATATTTCTTTCTTGGTCATGTTTGTTTCAAATCAAGCAGAAAATTTCTGCTGGATGAATTTATATCTAAGTAGCTCCATTTCAGAAACGGAAGGCTGTAACCTTGTTGAAGCTTGTACAAAATCATCCATGGTAAGAGTGAATTCTGAGCTTTCAGTATCCAGACCTGGAATAAAAGTAAAATGGTTAGGATTAAAATTTAAATTCTTTTGGACATACCACATGCTCCTGGCTAGGCAAGATGATAAAAAATATCTCATTTATTTATAAAAAAATTAATGCTGGTCTAACCATTGTTCCTTTGCTCATGCTGAAGTCAGTTTATAGGTGTTGCTTCTTATATGACTTACTCACTCATGCCTTACACTGAACAGGATATCAATTCACAGGTAAATCAGTATTTCTCTAAAAAAGCCAGTAACCTTTAAAATAAAAGCTTAACTTGCAGCACTAGTAATAACAGAAAAAAAGCATATAGTAATGAAAGATAACTAATAGGCTACAGCTCAGAAATAATGGATGTGATTCAATACATTTGTTCTTCAAAGCTTTAAAAACTAAGAAGTGTTGCCTGCTTCTTGCCAGCCTCCATGTGTACCAGAGAACCAATTACACATTCTCCTAATTTCTAGTAATAGTTTTCCAGCTTCTCTCAAGCATTTATTTGGAGATAAATCACAATCCAATTTTCTAGTTTACTATTGAACAATGGAGCTTTTCTCTACTTTAAAAAAAAACTATTTGATTTATGTGACTGCCCATCTCACAGTCACAACTTTGGGAAGCATTATAACCAGCAACTAGAACAATAATCCAAATGATAAATGTTTGAGATTGCAAAAAACTCCACATTCCAATTTATAATAAAACATCAGCCAGCAGTTTAATGAACCTCCCAATTTACACTCCATGGGGAATAATAACCAGGTCTTTAGTGGATATCTACATGGAATGCAAGCCAAAGCTTTGTAAAATACTTGCTCACTTTTTAACCTTTGCCTATTATTTACGTACATACAAGTTTTAAGTTGAGCTACGGTAATTAACATTTGAGCCACCTGGCTTTGTTCCTTACCTTCTTCTATCCATTCCACTTTTTTTCTGATAGCAAACATCATGGCATCTGAGCAGAGTGCATACAGGTCTGCTCCTGTTAAGTGTGCAGGGCATCTGTCTAGGACACTAAGGAGATTCACAGCCGGGTCCAGTTTAAACCTATCACAAAAGGATATCACCAAGCGTTTCAGTGTCATAGAAAAAGGAGATGCAATCAGAATATAATCTTGGAAATTGGGCAGAAATGTTTTATAAAAGCATGGCTTCCTATGTATAATATTTTTTAAATGTTGTAGTTAACTTAAAATAATGTGCATTGAGTTAAAACTCATAAGCCAGAGCAGGCAGTATATAATGTTCATAAGTATCATTTATTCACAATCCTCAACAAGTTTTAAGACCATCATTTAACCCATGCACATCAGTTATATGCATACTGATATAAAAATATATTGAGGTTAGTGTTATCCTCTTAACAGATTTATCGTTAACAAATGATTATATAGTTCAGTTATAACAATTAGTAAAGATATACATTGCTTCTTAAGAATTGATACTGTTATGCATTATAATAACTAAAAACTGGCACTTACTTTCTGGTGATGGCACTCAGTACTTGTAGCTGAGAATCTCGGTCTTCATTTATCCCTACATAAACCAATTTATCAAATCTGCCAGGGATGCAAAAATATTTTTTGCAATTAAAATAAGGCAGGCATCTTTCATATAATGCACTCAGATCATACATCAATAACCGTCACCTAACAATTTGTCCTTACACTGATTTACTGGTTTTTATTCAATATATTAGTATGTATTGTACAACTTCATGTGCTTCACTTCTATAAAATCTTTGTGTCTATTAAACATAAAACAGGATTGCCATAATACAGTAAGATTCTCCATTTTCAGTACTCTTCTAGCATCGCAAATGAATCTTTACAGATTCCTAATATAAACCGACCTCCTGCACCACTGTGTATTTATATATTGTGTTAATAATTATTTATTTTAGACATATATAGCCACACCTCTACCAATGGAACACAGGATTCCCAAAGTGTCCCAGAGTTAACCTATTCTTAGAAAAAACACTCACTATAGCAATTTATTTGTTTTATTAATAATCAGTAAAGTTTCTCTAAAGGAAGCATCTCAATTTTTAGCCTTTTGGGGCAACTAAGATGCTGTGTTTGTAGATCTAAGAGGGTAAGAATGTTATCCCAATCCTAGGTTTTTTTCCTACGTTTCCTACGTTTATCTAGTTTATGCCAAAATACTCTTAAGAGATTCATGGTAATAATAGCAGACAGAGAAAATTGTGATGTGAACCTTTACCTGCCTGGCCTGAGTAAAGCTGAATCCAGCAGATCAGGTCTGTTTGTAGCTCCAATAACAAATACATCTTGAGACGAGTGAAGCCCATCCAGTTCCGCTAGTAACTGAGATACAACTCTATCAAGGGAAAAATTTTAATATGCTACCATCAATCTTTGTAGATTCACTGAACTGGGTAATTCACTTAAAACAGCAGATACACAAATATCTTTTTTAGGCATGTATACAGCCAGGTTCAAAATATAATAGTAACAGATGTATACTATGAACACATAAAATACCATACCCTCAAAAGCAATTCATACAGGCAAGATATATTTATAGGTACAAAGCATTGTACACCACCTATTTAATATATATCAAGGTAGTTTACCAGGATACAGCAAAACACAAGACTACTAAAATACAATGGTACAAATAATCCTTGCTTAATGACTAATTGGAACATGGAATTACTGTTGCTAAGTAAAGCAGTTAGCCGAAACATCATGTGATAGCAGCAGTTAGTGACAGCAGTTTCGGTAGCCCTAGTTGCAGTTGTTAGGAGAGGACCTCGTGCTTCTGTCCTGCACAAACTGCCAGCTCCACACCATGGCTCCTCTCTAGCGAGGTCCAGCAAGCTCCTTTCAGTAGGCAAAGCTCAGCTGACCTTCACCATCTTCGTCCCACTGTTGGATCAAGGTACAACACAAGAGTGTGACCATAGGACGTATGTAGCAAGTAGAACAGAGTGGTGGAGCCTCATTTGCAAAAGGTAGCTTGCTG
The DNA here is from genome assembly GCA_032467955.1 of Pseudoxenodon macrops. NCBI lineage: Eukaryota > Metazoa > Chordata > Lepidosauria > Squamata > Pseudoxenodontidae > Pseudoxenodon > Pseudoxenodon macrops. Next base: position 60,651 of record JANHFT010008409.1, on the reverse strand, counting down.
AGCCTGTTTGGGCAGGAGGCAGGGTGGTGGAATGAGCATTGGCTTGCCAAGCCAAGGTGTCAGCACTGTCAGTCAATCACCAACAGCTGCAATTTCACCCAGTCTGCATCATTGTTCTTCCTTCTCCATCGGCTCCATCCTGCCACCTCCTCCCTGGCTGGGCCTGGCATGCTCCCTTGCCAGGCCCCCACTCATAGCCCAGATTCTGGGCCAGTAGTGGGAGGAAGAAGACAATGAAGGTCAGCTGGAGGATGGTGGGGTGTGGAAGAGGTAGGTGGTAGTAGTAGAATGCCAAGAGAATAGAGTTTGGGGGAGATATGTGGGTAAGAGGAATTGAAGTACATGGTGTGGTCATAAATATAGGCCAGTTGCCAAATGTCCAAATTTTCATGATGTGACTATGGGGGTGCTGCAGCAGACATCATGTCAAGGGTCTTTACCATTTATTCAACAATATCAGAACTTCAGATGGTCATTGATGCATGGTGATTAAAGGAGGACTATATGTAAAATAAAGTGACTCTACAAACTGTGTACCCCTGTAATTGGAGGAGGAACTAAGGACGTAAAAAAAAATCATTGCATAAAGCCTTGGGACTCCAGGCTGCCTCTGACCTGTTCATAGGACATTATTTTAATAACCATCCCTGCACAAGTGGTGCCTTATTTTGCAATGTCCATGTTCTCTTTCAAACAGCAGCCAAGAATTAACTTGAAATAATTTTGCTAATGTTTGGAGATGAATCCTAGAGATCAATATTTCTATCAATTAGATACCCAAAAGGTTGTGAGATGTGAACATGCACTACAGCATTCTTACAAATGCTCAGCTTAAGAATTATTGTTAAGTATTACCTCACATGCATGTATAATGTATGCACCAACCAATACATTGGAGAAAGGAAATTGGTTCAGAATGCAGATGTCTAGCTATTAAAACTGGTTTCTGAAGAGGTTGGTTTGGTTTCAGCAAAGCTTAAATATTTACATGTTTTGTGATACTTATTATTTGCTGTTAAATCTGCTATTTACTTTATTAAACAGACTACAATATAGATCAGTGATGGCGAACCTATGGCACGTGTGCAACAAGTGGCATGTGGAGCCATTTCTGAGGGCACGCAAGGCGCTGCCCTGTCAGCTCCAGCGCGCACCAGCTGGTTTTCAACCTTGATTTTTGGCCATTTTTCACCCTCCGGAGGGTAAAAAACGGCCCAACAAGCAAACCAGATGTCCGTTCCCGAACTTCCGGTTTGCCCGTAGGGTCATTTTTCAGCTTCAGGGAAGCATCCTGAAGCCTCCGGAGGGTGAAAAACAGCTCAATGGGCAAAACGGAAATCCCGTTGGGCCATTTTCCACCCTCCAGAGGCTTCAGGGAAGCCTCCTGAACCCTCTGCAGAGCAAAAAATGGCCCAATTGGGGGGGGCACATGCGCAGTGCAGTGTGCGTGCGCGTGACAGCGCACATGCTGCCATTTTCATCATGCAAGAAGAAAAAGGTTAGCCATCACTGATATAGTTATTAATTGCAACCTCATTGGAGGCCAGCATTTGGTAGAAAGAAAGATGAATATATTTCAACATATTTTAACATGTTTACCTGATCTAGAACTAAGTTCAGGCACAAAATATATGTGCATAATGAAATGCACTTTTAGAATGCAATTAAAGTGGGGGGGAAGCAAGGACCACTTGTTATGTCTGCCAAGAACACTATATTGAGTGCAGATAGTGAAATGTTTTGTGCATGTGTGAATGTTTTAATGTTTTCATAAACCGACTTAGGGAGACTGCTTGTAAAATCAGAATTGAGCAAGTCAAAACAGGAAGCTAAGACTTCATTATTAACAAGCAGTATTCACCTGTCCATCACACCCTGTGAATCGCCACTTCGTCCACGACTGGGGGCCAATGAATCAAGCTCATCAAAAAAGATAATGCAGGGAGCAGCTGCCCTAGCTCTGGCAAATACTGAGGAAAGAGATAGATAGTACTTATTACTCAGCACTTGCATATTCACATTAAAGCCCACAACAAATATATTAATTATAAAAGATAAACTAGACTGCCACTCAGAGAGTGATATGCATTAGGACACATGCTGTGATTGCAAACTTGGGAAAATCAGACTTGGCCACAGAATGTGTAGACAGGCCCTTCAATTGGCCCACCTCAGATGACTGATGCACCCAAAAGTGTTCCAGAGAGAGCTTGGAGTGTTCCCCAAAGATCTGATGGGAGGTTTCAGCCAAGGTCCGATGGAATTGGCAGGTGTTTGGGGCCTTGGGTTATATTGTGTTTATGTGGCCTATTCCTATGTGCCAATCCTGGGATATGCCTTGTTTTACTGAGGGACTCCAGGACATGAAATGCTAAAAAGGATGCCTACAGCACCATTGTAGGGAGACTCAAACTGAATCAGACTAGACCTTGGTAAAGCCATACTGATATGAAGATACATTAATATTTATCCACCTTATTGCATCCATTGATAGCCATCCACCAGCTCTTTTTAGAGTGACTCAGTCCCTATTGGGTAGAGAAGGCCCCTTGGAACATTTGCTGAGTCACTGTGAGCATTTTTGTTTGCACTTGTTGATAGCTTGTAGCAGAAACTGAATGGAGGTGGTACATCCATCATTGTGCTCCTTGGCCTCTCAGCAACTTTCAATACCATTAACCAAAGTATCCTTCTAAGACAGCTTTATTGATTGGGGGTTGATAGCACTATTTTATGGTCATTCTTTTCCTTTCTCTGGACTCTGTTCCAATCATTGTTGGCGGAGTTAACTTTCCAGGCCCCTTCTGGGTTGGGTTTCTCTCTTTTTACATGAAACCACTGGGTGAGGTAATCTGCTAATTTGGAATTATCAGTACATTAAAAATAACTAATTGTATCTTTCAATCCCAGGCTTGACAAATGAGGCTGTTGAGATTCTGTCCTGGTGCCTGGAGACTGCAGATTTAGATAGGGAGGAACTGTCTTTGACAAATTCTATGAAGACTGAGTAGCTGTGGATGTTTGGGCCACCCAAATCTCAGAATATTCCATCTTTGACCTTGAATGTGGTAGTACTTCCCCCTTCAATCTTGGTGTGCAATCATAGAATCTTCCTGGTCTCCCAACTTCTGCTTGAAGAGCAGGTAGCAGCTATCATCATGAAGGCCTTTGTTTATCTGGTGCATCAATTGTGCCCTTTCCTAAATTGGGAGGTTTCTCAGGCACACTGATGTCCTAATCACCTCATGGTTTGAAAGGCTGCCCTTGAAGAGCATCTAGAAGTTTCAACTAGTCTGGAATGCAATAGCACAAATTTGATGGGCATGCCTCAGTATGTGTAATAGTATGTGGAAATGACCTTGAAGGAGGGGAAGATATGCTGTTTAGAGAATGGTCAGGCAAGGGAGAGAGCCTGTAGTTGCTTAATGGTCAGAGAAGAATTCCACCCTAATTGGTAAGGCTATAAAAGGATCCTGTAGGAGATTTATATTCTCAGACCTGCAGGATTCTGTTAATGTAATCTTACAATAAGGTAGAACTAGCTTATCTTGTCATATTTTCTATCTGGTTTATCTGGAAGGCTGGCATCAATCTTGAAAGTCTGAAAGTCCAAATTTCCTCTCTTCACTTTTTATAACTTGACCAATGGAGTGTGTGTGTTTCTTCCTAAATTTCTTTCTCTGACCGTTTAGCAATTGTAGGCTCCTCCACTTCTTTTTGGACCATTCCCTAGGCAACATTGCTTCCCCTCACTCCTCAAGATCATTCCCATTACAATATGTCCATGTATGTCATGTCCTTGTGCCTGATTCAGTTGCAATGCAAGATGCTACAGGCACACGCATGCTTTCATAGTAGCTGCCTGCCAATTTGATGTTGAACATTGGCATGCTTTCCTTCAATTAAACAATGCAATAATCTATTGGGAATAATCTATTCTACCTTCCCTGTAGAAGCACCTGTCTTCTGGAATGGTTTCCCCTAAAATTCAGATGGTCCTGTTCTGGTACTTCATCCAAAATTCTCATCTTATTCCCATTTCTATTACAGTTACTAGTGATCTGCATAAACACATTTGGATATGTCTACCCACTTGCAAGATTATATTCATGCATAAATGCAATAGCCACAAAGATATGGACATTGTTTCAGGTTGGAGTGATTTGTGAGAATTATTTTCTATGTTAGCCTGGCTATAAAGGAAGCTTCCCCACAGAGCTAAGCCCTCCATGTAAACACTATGGCTTCACATTTACCTTCACGGACATTTTCTTCACTCTGCCCAACATACATGCTAATAAGTTCAGGGCCCTTTACACTGCAATGAAAAAATTCAGGGTTAGTTATTGCAATAGTGCAATTTCCAAACTCTCCTGCCCACTTATATCACAAAACCCACCTGAGGAAAGTCATAGTACACTCTGTTGCTACTGCTTTAGCTAGCAACGTCTTCCCTGTTCCAGGAGGACCATAGAGCAGAAGGCCAGAGCGGTGAAGGCCTAAAGACAATAACTCTGGGTGTTCCAATGGAAGCTGAATGGTGTCCAGGATTTCCTTTTTCACAGTCTGAAGCCCTCCAATATCTTGCCAGAAGACAGACGGAATCTGCAGGAAACAAAAGTCTTAAAACTTGCCAGTGCTATTATATACCCAACCCCAAATCAACTGTTATGATGCCCTTAAAGATCACAAGACACTACCAGTATTTTTATTTCTACAGAACCACAACTATTACACACTACCCTATCTCTCCCTCTGAAAGATGCCTCAAGGTCTCCGAAGAATAATTTCACATGAAATCTCTCATATTGCGGTTTTTATATCCTATTCCTTATACTTATCAGCAATTCCCTTAAAATCAAAAAGTAAAGCAAATTTTAATAAAAAGTGCTGGAAAATTTATAGATAGCAGTTAATTTATTTTTTCCTATACTTTAGAGCAAATTGCCTATTTTTCCTGTACTTGTACTCCTTTTGATTTTTAAAATTTATGATTGGCTATTGTATTAATTAAATTGCTTTTTTTTTTACTCATTGCAACTATAACTCTAAAGTTTTATAAATACGTTACCGAGAACCCAAAAGCTCTCCAGTTTCTCTTTATTTTGAGAAGTACTCCATTTATTACAACTATTCATCAAAACAGGATGGAATGTAAGCGTTGGTATGTTTCTTATATTTATTAGGTGGTCATACCTTGCCTTGTACTTATTAAGAGTCATACCTTTGGGGCTCCTACTGCCTGTGAATGAGCATCATGAAGTTTATCTAGTGCAACACTGAAATCTTCTGCTAGAAGAGGGAAACCAGCAGCATAAAAATCATATTCTTCTTCTTCATTTGGTCCCCCTGGGAAGCTGCTGAAGAAGGCATAGAAAGTGTCAACAGTGCTAATGCTGCCCAAAGACATATCAAAGGAGGTTTTCCAAAAGACAACTGGACTTTCTTGGCTTTATTTCCCTTGAAAACATTTTCAAAGGAGAAAACAAAGAAAATCCAGCTTTGGGTCAATCATGGCCTGGATGATAGAGAATCTCAATAAACATGCTGCCCAAAGATGATTGGATGGATTCAGCAGTTTAAAACTCTAGAATTGAATTGCCCTGACATCCAATAAGTTTGATATCATGTTCATTACAAGATGCTAAGCAAGCATAAGATTTTGAATTTACAAAGCAAAAAATGTAATTTTCAAAGAAAATTGGTGTGAGTTAAGCACTCTCCTCAAAGCAACCAAGCAGCCATGTCCCCAGAAGGTTCAGTGCAGCTTCTCTAAACAGTTTCCCCCAGCTGTCTGAGCCTCCATCTGCATTTCCCGAATCTAACACACTTGCCAGTGAAAGAGCAGACATATAACATAAGGAGTTCTTCCCAAACTGTAGTAACCATTACTGTTACTGCAGTAACAGATCTAGGAACTATGGCTGCAAATAGGGATCGACAACAAGAAGAATGTAGACGTTTATTTACATGCTTTGAAAGGTAGCATGCTTTTACCCCCAAATATGCATTCAGTATAATGTTATCAAAGTTTCCTCAGTAAAATGTTAATAATAAAACTTGACATAAACAGCAAGTCAAATTCTTCCCTACTGCTACAAATAGCTTGAAAACTGACACCCCATTCCATCCAGTTTAAATGTCACATGCTAATGTGTCAAAAAAGACATATTTACAGTGTTACTATTTAAATGCCCAGAAACCAAAAAATATTTTATTCTAGTACCTTGAATTCTGCATCCTTGTACAGGCAGCACGACTGCTGTGGGAAAGTAAAGCACAGAAATCTCCTAGAACAAAGCCCTGAAAACATGGATTAAAATATTGGTGCAGCAAGTCCCATGACAAACAGACAAAGAATTCTGAAAGGAATGGATGAAGATATTTCATTCTCTGCATGGTAAAAGTAGTCTGTCTGAATTGCTGTGTGAAAGCCAAAGCAAATAAAATTCTTTTCTTTCTGTTCCCTTAACACGTGTGAGCATATAAATGAAATAACAGAGGTAATACTTACATTGTTTGAAAGTACTTATAAAAAAATAATAAAAAAGATATTACTATGCATGTCATTATTTCTATGCCAGGGCTGTCAAACGCGCGACCCACGGACCAGATGTGTCACGCCCTGGCCATGCCCACGCTTGGTTTAGTGAAGGGGGAAAAAGTCCCAATACGTCACGTGACGTTGCTGTGAGGACGGGAGTTTGACACCCTTGTTCTAAGCCAACAAGGTCAAAGGTAAAATTCTGAGCGCTAAAATCCACATATCTGGACTGCTCAATTTTGTAATCCAGCCTGTTTTATTCATCACTAACTTTCACGGAGAACCTCTTTTCTGCAAATGTTTACAATTATGAATTATGTTCATACATATGTTAACAATTACTTGCAATTCACCTCTTATAATTCTATGAGCTTAAATACAATAAAATAAGTAGAAAATATATAAAATAGACAGAAGCAGTTTAAACTATTGGACATTATAATTATTATTATTATGATACTAAATATATTATAATGTCTGATGATTATAATAAAACTATTTAAAATTGTTGCTACCAATGGATTCATTTTGCTATCTGAACACTGCTGTGAAAACTAATTTCACCATTTTATATATCGGTGTCAGAATAAAGACACATCTGACTTTAAGGGGCTGTTCCAGAGGGGTTGTTCCAGATCGTTCCAAAGAGGGAAATGTAACCAGTTAATGACTGAGTCCTAACCCCAATCTTTTTCTGGGTGGATGCTCAGCCTGCTAAATTGTTTGGACAGGCAAATTCTACCTGAGGAAGATAGTCCTAATGAGTTACAATAACCAAACCATCCGATGGCATTTTGAGATCTCAAATCTAGATCCCCTTTATTCTTTGTCTCTTCTAGCTACTGCATTAATACTCACCGCACTCTGCTGGGCTAGCTTGGTCAGGCTTACTTCTTTGCCCAGTGGAAAATTCTGTGTTAGCTTGCTAAGAATGGCCTTCCTCTGCTCTTCAGTTGGTGCTTCAATTTTCACCTCATGAAGGAATGCTGTTTGCACATCTGAAGGGACATCTGCAAGTTTGCTTGTTGTGCCTACCACCAGCACAGGATAACTGTTAAGAAACATACAGATCTGCCATCAACATTTCATAGCTGCAGTATAGGAGCTAGGAAAGAAATACCATGGACTACGGTACTATACTTTATCCCAGTAATTTACATGATGTGTGACATCATTTCTGTAGTTATAAAATACCACTATTTTAATCCAAATCAAATTTCAAATCAAACCACGTTAGATTCAGATGAGAAAACGAATCAGACTGAAATTCATAACCACATTAGGGATGCAGAATTCAAAAAATCTTTAAACTGTATTTTATAAGAATGTATACATTTCTCTCCAATGTTCTTTATCAGAACAATTTTAAGATAGAGAAGGAAAAATAGAAAGCATGTAGATATATGCTCAATTCAATCCAACATTGTCCTATTACATTTTTTTGGTAATTTTTTTATGTCTCTAGCTCAGAATTCCTTTTGAAATTTTACAGGTTTCTTACGTAGGGACGTTACAGTGGAATGTATCATTTTCATATAAATAATTCACATAAAAATCTGTTTTGTTCTTAAATTTTCCAAACTGGTAACACTGGTTTTGCCCAAGATCTCATGAAGGTATGAAACCTAGCAGACATAGTACTATTTGAGTTATTCAACCTACATATTCCATCCAATTTCCGTTAAAGGAAAATTATCAGGAATTTTTTAAAAATAAAAGTTTTAAAGGTACTAGGCCCAAAACACCACCATTTGCTTGCTTGAAATTTGCTATTTTCCCAAAATGGACTGCTGATTCTGAAAAAGTTATTCAATTTTATCACATTGGGGGAAAATCCAGACAGTAGAGAGATTTGGATTCAATTTGGCCTTAGGTTGATCAGGAAGTGTTTGAAAGTTTGAAAAATGGGATAATTTTCCAATTTACTGAAACAAGGTTAATCTTGCATCTTTGTATATACTTGGTTGAGTATAAAATTGACTTTCTAATAGATTTGCTTAGCATCTTTTAGGGTTTATTAGGAGAGAAATAGGGTGGCAATTCTATTATCCAATTGCCCATAGGATTTCTGAAATATGAAAACAATCATATATCTTCCATATAGTGGATTTGTGTGCATTCCTATTCTCTATTTACAAAAATAAATTATACTAATGCTACTTATATTTGTTTTATTCTTATTTTATCACATTATTACAACTATTTTTAAAATATTAGAATATTAAGAGCTAAAGCTATTAACTAAATTAGAGGGCTGCTCTATAGTAAAAATCTCAGTTTTTAGTAATATGCTGAATAGTTAAATTCATGGTAGAACCATAATGATGGGAATCTTCCAAAGATGAAATAGTACATACCTAGTAATTATCTCTCTTTCCAAAAGAAGATGCCTTAATGCAAGAATGACCCTGGAGTCTTCCCCAAATCCATCACGATCTCTTCCCAGCAGTTCTATATCTTTCATCAGCAGGATACAAGGACTGTAAAGCTCAGCCTCTGAGAAGGCATTATGTAATTTTGCTTCTGTAGATCCACTTGTATCACCACACAAAGCAACACAATTCACCTAGAAGTCAAATGGCAGAGATAAAGACGACATGTAAAAATGAAGATAAAACCGTAATAGTGGAAGAGTTTCAATCAGTACAAAACGTATAGAAAATAAGATAATTCCACCCAGTAAAATTAATAAATTAATGTTATCATTTATAAAATCAACTGGTTCTACATTTGCATAGAGCTACGCTATGCAAAACAATTCAATTATAACAATTTCAAGATTGAAACTTCACAAAGCTTCCCATCTCAGGGCAGACAGCTTTTTCAGGCATTTTGGTAACATTTTGGGTTTTGAAATGAATGTATCTGAGGCACATTCAAAATGTTTGGAATAGCAGTAACTTTTTTTTTAATTAAAAATTCAGAAACTTGGTATATTTATACTCGAAACACTTGAAATAAAAATGTTTTGCACATCACTACCATATAATAATAATTTTCATATACAAA
>JANHFT010008409.1:21971-41059 GCA_032467955.1 Pseudoxenodon macrops | reverse complement strand
CACCAAACACAAATTCCTTGTGTGTCCAATCACACTTGGCCAATAAAGAATTCTATTCTATTCTATTCTATTCTATTTATAAAGGCAACAAACATACATAAACATAATACTCCTTTCTCCTATTTTCCCCACAACAGTCTTGTGAGATGAGTTGGACTGAGAGAGTATTACTGGCCCAACGTCACCCAGCTGGCTTGCATGCCCAAGACAGGATTAGAACTCACAGTTTTCTGGTTTCTAGCCTGGCACCTTAACCACTAGACATACATCAACATCATACATATAGGAAAAGCTGAATAGCTATTCTGTAAGCAAACCATATCCAAATAACATCCTTTTTAGCCTTTCATTCATCATTTATATCTTCACTGCATGTATTCATCAATTCATTCCACAAGATCAGACCATCTTCATTCAAATTGATTATATCCTTTGTCTTCATTTCAGACACATAATGTATTTTTTTCTCTTGTTGCATTTGTTAATTTTTGTTCTTTAATATTAAGACATCTTCCATGCGCCATAACCATTACTGATACTGGTTTATTCTGCCCATCATAGCTTTGATCAATTAAATCTTTCACATAACACTTTATAGTAATATAGGTAGGATTTCAAATTAATTTATCAGCTTATTGTGCAGTTACTTGAAACATGCTTACATTATTCTATGCAAACTACCGGTAGGGATAAGGGGCTGCCTTTCAAGCCAAACATACTGTTTCTTGCTTCCTGCCATATAGTAGATACTGGCATATGCTATATAATGCAATTCATCTTTGTAGATTGCATTGTTTAGTTTATCTTCCTGTTGCACAGATAACATACCAAGCATAAATTTTATTTTTAAATTTAGAGGAACATAACAGAAAAAAAAATCCAAGACAGAAGACCATGATTAAACAAAAGCATCATAATAAATTCACATAGTAAGCCAAGTTATAATAGCAGCAGAAATAGCAATAGTACTTAGACTACATACCTCTCCATAGTGCTTTACAGCCTCTGAGTGGTTTACAAATGTCAGCATACAATTGTCCCCAACAATCTCAGTCCTCATTTTACTGACTTTGGAAGGATAGAAGGCTGAGTCAACTTTGAGCCAGTCAAGATCAAACTCCTGGTTATGGGCAGAGTTGGCCTGCAATACTGCATTCTAAACACTCTTTCACCATGGCTCCTATAATGTGTTTTGATTTTAGTTTTAGTCTATTTGGTGAACATATCACATTATTATCAGTGAAAACATGGGTCCTACTGACACAATACATCCAGCCAGATTAACTATTAATTATCTAATAATAATGGCACTTGCTCCAGATAATCAGGTTAACCAGATAGTGTTACTGTTTGCAGAATCCAGAATCCAACCCATCCTTCTGCCTTGGTTACTTCTACCTTCCTATGTTCCTTAGAATAATGACAAAGCTTTGGCATGTAAATCACCCCTTCCCCTTTGGCCAGGTTTGCACTAGTGTGGGGAGGGGGAAGCCATCAAATTGCTCTGAGCATTAAGAAACACAAAAATGTGTAACACTTACACACTGTCCCTATATCTTGTTTTCTTCTAATTTGACAGCACCCGTTTCTATTATTCACTTCCGTTTGCTACCGTATCTCCTCTCTCTCATTTGTACCTACCCTACAGTATATTTTCCCTTCATTCCTCCCCCCCCACTCCCTTAAACCCATCCCTTGCAGATGGTATTCAAGGCTCTTTACTAAAATGTCAAATGTTAAGTTTTCCTCTCCCAGTCTTCAACCATTCCCTTTGATCTGGTCAGAAAAACAAAACAAAACAAAAAGGACAGGTACATCTTGGAAGACACAAAGTTTCTTTATTGACAAGAAACTCAGAACATGGGAGGTAACCTTCCTGCTCTGCTCAAGCCTTACATAAGGGAAGAGGAGGAGGGGGGAATATGGGAGAATGAGAAGAATAATAGGGCACTTGCTAGCAAACCTGTAAGCGACTGTGGGACAGCTGAGAAAGCAACAGGAGAAAAGTTGGACCTAGACAAACAAAAAGATAGAGAGAAGTTAATTAATAGCTATTCTCATAAATGGCAACCAGTCCAGGTTTCAAAAAGCTAAGAAAATAGATTTGAAACATTCCAAGGTGGTTCTGCTTAATGAATTAGATTAGGGAGCTCCTATCACGATGTTCAAGATTGTGTACTTGCTTTTTAAAAAAGAAACTGAATTTTAAAAATTTGCTTTCTTCATTGTGTTCTGCTGTGAGGGGTTTTATACATCTCAGGGCACATTGATGCTCTATTCAACACGTAACTCAATTAGCAAGTTTATGTGTTATGTATCTTGTATTTTTATGTACACTGAGAGCATATGCACCAAACACAAATTCCTTGTGTGTCCAATCACACTTGGCCAATAAAGAATTCTATTCTATTCTATTAAATAACAGCATAGCCTTATCAGTCCATGCCCACAATTCAGTCCATAGCCCAAATGCTAACCACATACAAGCAAAATGTGGATTGCATTGGCTATAAGTTATTGTAGCTTGATACTGAAGACACTCAATTAAGCTTATTCAGATGCCAAAATGTTCACTCTACTACCAGGTGCTGTGACAATTGTTGGAGGCCCCTTGCTCCCATCTACTATATATAGGTAGCCACAGATACTATTTTCATTCTTCTTCCCTGCAAGCAGGGAAGTCCAGAACATCAGAATATCACAAGTTCACCTGGACATCCGTGACTAGAGCATTAGGCTTAGGAGAATAGCATAACGCACTCTTGGCAGTTTATGACTATCTTCAGTTATACATCCTTAAGAATTAGCACTTTTCTGGAATGTCTGTAGCACCATGCAATATCTGTAGGGTCGATGTTTGTTATATATTCAGAACCATACTTTTCTGAGGCCATGGCACAGCACACTTCCTATTAACTGAAAGCCTTCTCTTGAAGCATAAATCCTTTTCATGCCCTAGTTTGACATTATCTCACTTTGACTCATCACATTCAAGTTGTGTACAATCTAACAGAAAATCTAATAGGAAGTGTATTTATTCATGCCAAATGGCTGCTTAGGAGAAGGTGCTAGTTGTAGTAGCACCTAATGTAATAGCATTAGTAATAATGAGGTATTGTGGTTGATCATTTACTCTTTCTGTGGCTCATTAGAAGGGGCATCCAAAAAATGTTTCCTGGAAAGTCTAATGTTTTTATCCTGTTTGTTTCTTCTTTGTAATCTTTGTACCCAAATAGCTTCCAGTTATACAAAGGACTAATACTTCTCATAATTACTTTATTTTAGGTAGTCTCAGTGACAACTTCTCAGTAACCCCATTAAAATATGGGAATAGTCACTAACAAGGGGTTAGTAGGGATTTTGCGTGCTGACTGTGGAAATAGCTGGAAATTGTTCAGAGGTAATAGTCCATCAATGTGTTATATATTTTAAGAGCAAAGCAAATTTGACATTTCACTGCATTTCTCATTCACAAGAGTTATGCTCTTCAGGATAATGATTGGTCAGGATTCCCAACATAACACTGATGCCACCTGCTAACCTTGTTTGAGTGTAAAGGAAGATGTGTCGGGGAAGATACAGCTGGAAAAATATGTGGTACCATGGCAACCTGTTCTGACGAATATGGAGATAACCTTAAGGAAGAAATGTAAAAATGATTAAGTAAAGATCCATATCGTTTTGGGAAAGAAAATACGTTAAAAAAGAAACTCAAGATAAATCTGCCTTGATTCTCTTTGATATAAGAGCATGGGAAACTCGGTCAGGCTTTAAAGTTCTGTTTACAGTATATTCTATAATGGTAGTGTTCTAGTACCTGGCCTCCCTTGACCACCTGAACATAAATATGGGTTCTCATCAACCTCCAAAGGCCAGGTCTGTGGATCTGACAGGAAATTAGCCATTATTCCTATGAATGCTCAGGAACTGGGTCCCAACTGAAGTAAATAATAATTACACAAACAAATCCATGGTGACTGGTTACCAGAATCATATATTTAGAGATGTGATACAAGCCATATTCAGAATGCTTAAAACAGCACCATCTCTATTAGTTTCGTGTATAATAGTTCGGAGATGCAAAATTATCAAGCCATCAATCTTAAAGCCAATCCATTTTATGAGTTCTATTTTAAGTAGCTGCAGGCCATCTGCATTCTGCCCAGGAAACCATCCATTATCCAAAGGAGTTTCAGTAAGCAGTTGGATCAACAGTGTCCCTATGTAAGAGTACATTGGCAAGGGCCTCCTCAGTCAGATTAATTGCTTGGTAAATGCATGTAGTAGGTTCACTGCAAAGAAAAGGAAGTATTGAGCATAAAAGAACAAGTATCCCCAATATCCCAAATCCATACAGCTTGCAGGGTGTTCTCTTCAGTGCCAGATGCTTGTTTTTTTCATGTCAGACATGGGAAGCCTTTGTTTCCATAATTCGGCATGTGGTAACTAGGTAGCTGTTGGTTTTAGTCTCTTGTGGGAGGGAATGATGACATTTGCATATATCTTTAGTGCTCTAAAACTGACAATCAACATTCATATGGGATACATGAAAGAGGAAGATGTTTTCATATGCCCATCCACCCTAGACTCACCACTGCCCGTAGACCCTTATAATTGGTTGGCACTTGTGAGACAGGCTGGCCTTGGGATTTGCAACATGCATAATGCAATCATTTTCTAGCCACCCAGCAGATACTGCTGAGCTGCCAGTGTATCCATATTTGGATGAAAGCCAAGCACACTGAAATCCATCAAGAAAAGTGGCAGCTGCTACAGTAATGCAAGCCAATAAGAGAAAGCTTGCCATAACAAGCAAGAGCATCCATTGAGATGGTTGCGAAAAGTATTAGTGGGATCAAAGCATTTTAGAAACCCATAAATATGTTCCAAAGATTGTTAACATCCTGTCCTTCATATCCACAAGAATAGACATTACAGAGCCCCAGGAAGTTCTCTTTCTACATCTTTTCATATATGAATATATGAGGTACATTTGGCCAAAAAAGGAATTGGCATAAGACTGTGGATAAAATGTGAGATTTGTGCATAAATGCACATTTCTGATTCTTTTGATTACTATTATACACAACCAAGCAGGAGATCTTGACTTGACTTTTTTTTTTTATTTCCTCTTTGCTAGATCACCTGACTCTAATATTTGCTGACTTTTCTGCATCTTGGACCTCAGGGTGATATTTTGATCTTCATTTTTAATCCCAGAATGCCGGACACATTGAAAAGGTCAGGGCAAATCAAGATAACCCAATCTATATCACCCAATTGTGAACTTCTTTCTCTACATCTGACGATGCACTAGCTTTTTAATCATTCTATTCTTAAGAATTTCCTTACTTAAGCCAGGGTCACAGAGTTTGATCTGTTTTGTCTATTCTTATGCTGCCCTGCAGTATCTGGACAAATGAATTGTCATATTTATTAATGTGGCATATACCTTCCTTGACTAAGCTTTAGGCCTTCAGAGATAGAGCAGTTATCTTTGTCATGCCATCATACTAGAAGTTGTGCCTCACAGGGGAGATTATTAATATATTGTATATTCCTATGGTTTTACTCATTTCCTGATCACCAGAAGGCAGTGTATGACTGGTTGTTTCTTATTGGGACTCGTCTGACAAACATATTGTTAACCTTAGGTCCTATATGCTTCAAATCTCTCTATTGGGAATTGAACTCTTGGGCGCATTGTACCTTATGAAGTGTCTAGTTTTATGACTTATGACAGCCCTTATTTTCAAAGTCTGTTGTGGTGGTCAAGTCATTTCAGCAATATATACTGAAATAAGTTCCCCCCAGGATGATGAAGTCATGGAATCTCTAGCATGAAGACATGTCATAAATAATAGTTCTATTTTTTTTATTCAGAGAGATCAAGTAATTTCCTTTCTACACATTTTATAAGAATAAGAATTTAATTTCCAGTAGACAATTTGAAACATCTGAGGTCTAATATTAACTATAAATGCTAAGTCCAAATAAAGAGGTAACTGGTCATACATTGCTTCCTGGTAGTCAAGTAATGTGTATAACCACAGGAATATATATTCAATAAGTTGGGAGTCTTATCCTAGGGCTGGTAGTCTAAGACACTTCCAGAAGGGTTCACTCTTCCTCAGCTTTATCCTCAATGTTCAGAAATTTATGGCATCCCTGACAGTCTGTCAGATGGCTAGTGAATCCAAGTCATGGAACCTGCAACCTGGAGACTTTCTTTACAGTTTTGTGTGTTCCACTGGAGCAGGATAACGTTTTAGCTTGGATGTTCTGGGCATGAATGGATAATCAGAGTCATAATAAGAATATATTTTTATCTCATCTAACATGCTGTCAAATCTCAGTGTGATTCTTACTTTCCTAAGAAAATCGAACCTTCTACTTTTCCAGGTGTGTAATTTCCCCAAAATAAATAAAAGAGTTACTGAATAGCTATCCAAAGAATGAAGACTACTTATACACAATTGTTCTTGAAAGAACTGTGGACCTCTGCCAAAGCCTTTTAGGTATTCTATGGCATGCTAGTCTATGCACGCTGGGTTGATCGCACTCTCTGCTCCATTTATTATTGCTACTCTGTACATCATGTTCAGTCTTGGCAAGAAGCAACATTTGTCAATTTTGCTTCCAAAGGACAGTGATTTTAAGTTGGCAGAAAAGGCTATAATACTTATGCCAAATTGGAAGAAAAGAGGAAAAATTCAGTAGAGATAAGCTTCTTAAGAGTCTGTCACTAGTGACACATACAATTCTACTTTGAATTGCAATGACATATCAGGATCAAAATCCCAGATAACAAGTGAGAAAAACCTTTCTCTCATTCCCCTTCCTCTCTTCAGTCTGAGAGGATCTGAGAATCCCTTGGCTGGTTCCATTTTAGAACCATATTTAAAAACTGTAGATCAGAGGTGTCAAACTCGATTTCATTGAGGGACGCATCAGGGTTGTGTTTGACCTCGAGACATGGCGTGGCTGAGGGGGGGGGCCTGGCCAGCTCAACATCACTCTTATCGGGGGCATCAGTGGTGGCCAAGTGCTAAGGAAGGACTTCCGTCATATCCTCCCTCACTCTCCCTTCCTTCCTTCCTTTCCTTCCTTCCTTCCTTCCTTCTCTTCATTTTCCTTCCCTCTTTATTTTCCTTCCCTCTTCATTTTCCTTTCTTCTTCCTTCCCCTCTTTCCTTCTTTTTCCTTCCTTGCTTTCTTCCCATCTTCCCTTCTTTTCTTTTGTCTTTCTCCCTTTCTCCTTTCCAGTCCCTTCTTGGATGTTCAAATGCAAAATGCGAAACATTTGTCCTTTGTTTTGTTTTGCTTTTACTTTGTTTTGTTAGCCCTCAGCAGTGATAATGAGATGCCTCTGCCAGTGAAAATGGAGCCTGGGAGGACTGTGTGTGGCACTCACAGGCTCCATTTTCAGCCACAACAGCCTCCTGTAGCCCTTTGCCAGTGAAAATGGAGCTCGGGGGCCACACATTCCCCATTTTTGGCTGCAATGGCCTCCTCCAGTCCTCCGGGCTCCATTTTCACTGGCAGAGGGCTGCAGGCGTTGTGGCCAAAAACAGGGCCAGGGGGGTTCATGTGTGGCCCCTGAGCTCCATTTTTGCTGGCAGAGGGCTGGAGGCCCTCGTGGCCAAAAACAAAGTCCAGGAGGGCCATGTGCAGCCCTCCTGGACTCCATTTTTGCTGGCAGAGGCACCTTGGGCTGGTCCTTCCCTATTCCTAGGGTGGTTTTGCGGCCCAGATCTAAGCATCCCGCAGGCTGAATTCAGCCCACGGACCTTGTGTTTGACACTCTGCTGTAGATCATTCTGTTCAACCACTTATTTCTGTTAAGTATGCTTAAAAATAATGCTCAAGGACTGATCTTTCTGCCCATTCTTTACAACATCCATCTTGGTACCTTTGTGATGTTCATAATCTGTGCAATAAGTGTACAATATTTGTTATAATACTACAGGAATGTTGATCATAACATTTTTGTGGGTTTATCTAATAAAATAGCTATTGCTATGAATGCTTTTAAACTGGCATTGTATACTTATGTTTGGGGAGTATATTCTAATAAATATTATAGAATGCATATATTTGCCACATATGTTGTTAATCCAGTCCTATGTATTTTTAGTTAGAAATAAATTTAGCTGAATTCAATATAGTTATTATAAACTGCACATGCTCATCTAATTTCAGAACGGAAAATAGTTTTCCAAGATTGTAATATTTATAAATCTTCACAATGTTTCTTCTCAAACGGCTTCTAATATTTCAGTCTATTGTTTTCATTACCGTATAATTTCTATACAGTCCATCTAAAGCCTAGATTTCTAACTGACCTAATCGTGTTGATGAAAAGGTCACTGACTAGCTTGGTAAAATTGTATTAAACTGGAACATTTATGATTTGGTTCTGTTTGCTTAACATGTTTTATCACAGCAACTGAAGTTTATTCAGTAAATAATAGCACTTAATAGAACACATTTTCATGATGTGTGAATAATTCTTTTAAGTATTGACATACTTTTTCCATAATAACAGAATTCTATTTAATCTTATATTGCTTTTCTCCAATGAGTATGAGATCCATAATCCAAGCAAAGTTGCTTTAAATTTCAGCCTTCTTTTCTTTTTCGGCCCAATGAAAACCAAGGCCTAATTCAATCAAACTTTATAAATCCAACCTGAATGAAGTTTATTGAACCCTATACCAAAAAAAGTGGAGGGAAAATCATTTCCAGTGGGTATAATCTAGTTAATTTCTTTCTTATAAATTTCCATGAAATTTACATTTACTAAAATTACTCTGCATAAATTTTAATTTACATTGTATCAGATAATAGCTATAGGATACTTTTGTTTTCATATTTGTAAGAAATGATCGTACCCAATTGGCACAATGTCAACATATCAGCAATACCGAAACACCTGGAGTCATGAGATAACGAAGAGCATATATTAATATCAAATTTGTAAAAAATGCAAGCAAAATTAACTGCAATGCAGTTGTCATTCTTCCCAGTAGCTTCCTGACAAATTTATCCGTGGAATTTCCTCTATTGGGCTGTTTCTCCTTGACAATGACACAGAAAACCTGCGTTATCTATAGCCCCTTATTTCACAAATGACTCCCATGTACTGTACACATTTCACGCGCCCCTTCCAACTTCTTTAAAGCAGGAATGGCGACCCCGATGCACATCCTGCCAATCCCAGCACTGCCCAAAGCCCCCGAGCGTTTCGTGCCGCTCCCTCCCTCAATCACGATTGCTTTGCAAACTGGCAAAACCTCTCCCTTTCTCTCCCGCCTCTCTCCTGTCCTTCAAAAACCGCTTGAGATAAAGCACCAATGAGAAAATTGGCTGCGATGACCTCTGGCCAATGAGGTAAAAGTGACAAATCAGTCGTCAGGCGGTTTTGGGGCAGGAGGCCCAATCGGGACGATCTGCCACTCCTGCGCAGAGGGAGGCGGCGACAGTGAGGACAACCGAGAGAGGAGGCCGAGCCGGCGGGAGAGGCCGAGCGGGTCAGCTCGTAGTTCTTTCAAGATCCGGGATGCCCTACAAGCTGAAAAAAGAGAAGGTGAGGGGGAGCGAGCGGGCAGGCCGGGAGGACGCTCCGTTTAGGGAGACGGAAATGCCGTAGTGCAAAAAAACATGCCCAGGCCTGGCAAAGACCGAATTCGGGGCCTCCGCCGGGAGAGGAGCCTCCTCAACCCGCGCGTCTCAAGCCGCAAGGGTGGCAGGGCGGGTACGGGGGAGGCTGCTGCAGCACTTTTATTTGCAAGGGTCGCAGCAGCCCTTTCGGCCGACGCAGGATCCGCGTCGTGCAACAGTTTCAGGAAGCGATCAAGGCACACCTGCGTGCAAAGCAGACCTAGGTTGGCCACACATAACAAACGTCGCCCGGCGCGCTTATACTGACACGGCACGGTGCAGACAATGCGGTCTAGATTACCTCTGGCCAAGGCCTTCGGCGGTGGGGTTCGTAGTGTGCGAGGCGTTTAGAGAAGAAAGCCAGCCGGCTTACGGGCGCCGCTCTCGCAGGGATCTCCAAAGAGGAAAGGCGGGTCGAAGTTGTGCGTGTCAGTGGCCTGTTCATAAATAAAAGGACTATGGATGTACCTGCATCGCCGAATGGAAAATGCCGGTGCTCGCACGACCACAGCTCAAGATTAAGATGATGTGCAAAACCGGTGGGGGGGGGTGGGTGAGAGGAGGAGACAGCTGCACGATGCATAGACAATTGCGGAGGTGGGGAAGAGAGAAGGAGGGTTGGTTGCGGAAACGGGAGAGCGGATTTAGTAGAGATTGCCCCGGTGTTACAATGCAGAAGATCATGCTACAAAGAGTGGGGGACGGGGACGGGGGGACGACCCACATTCTCACTTTGGTAGTAGAGGTTTTTTTAAAATATGGGAGTAGTTGCAGAAGCGCTGTTCTCTTTGTTAGGCGAGTAACCACTGGTCTTTCACCTTCAGGCAGATTTTTGCATGAGATGGACACTATGACATAGATAGGCCTTGCATACATCTGTGTGGAAGAGACCATAGGTAGCCTTAAAGAGACTCTGCCCTCTTATTCAGCATTTCACTTACTTAGGAAGTTGTAGAACACATTGGAGCCATTGTTGCCATTCTTACTAGATTGTGCAGATAAATATAGACAAAACTCTGTACTTGTTTCAAAAACATTGCTAAGTAAGGAGCTGGAGATTAAGCAAATTCAAGGGCTGTGCATGTGCAGGCTGACATAATTCTCCAATGGTGGATGTACTTGACTTGTATACAAAGATAATAAGTGTGTGGACATGCTTAAGTTTGTTTGAGAAAGGAGCACTTTGAACAAATAGTATTAATAGTATTTTGTGTCAGCAAATATTTTGTATGCCATATGTGCAGATGCAAAATACATTGTGTGGATGCTGAGGATACTGGTACAAATGGACGTTGAGTTATGATCACAGTTAGCACCTGAACTTCCACATCATGTGGTCATTAAGCGAATCTGTCATCCCTCCTAACTTTACTTGTTGGAAACCTTTGGGAAGGTTGCAGATAACATTCATGTGACCTTAGGATGCTGCAACTGTCATGAATATATGTTGATTGCCAATTGCTTGAATGTGACCATGAGGACGCTCCAATGATAATAAATGTAACTCACTTTTTTCAGTGCTCTTGTAATTTTGAATGGTTGTTAAAAAAATGGTTGTAAGTTGGAGAGTACCTGTGGATTTTAAATTGGCACATCTACAAAATCATGTAATTGACATTACTTATACAGTTGTGTACAGTTGCAAGTAGATGGTAGGCTCTGTTTCTCTAGGTTGTAGAAATCCACAAAAAGTACATCAGGAAGACTCAGAGTATAAGCACAGATCTGATCAAATAAAAAAGGGCATACCAATAAAGAACACTATGGAATGCAAGTTAATATTTGTGTAAAGTTCATGAATACATATATAATACATGGCATAAAAACATTGATCAATTGCAGAGAAGAGGTAATAGCCCTTGTAGAGTACATAGTCATGCTAAGTCTTAAGATTGAGAAAGAGTGTCCAGTAATGGAAAATGGTCGTGCTTTCCTTGCAGATTTCAGGTTCATGTCTAAGTACAATAGTTCTGTCTAGAGCTAACAATAGTGCTGTCTAGAATGTAAAAATCTGGATGTGTCCTAGATAGCAACAAATATGTCTTTGTATTATCTAGAGGTCAACTGTGTTTTTGTATTCCAGCTGAGAAAGATAAGTGTTTAAAACCTGGAAAACTGCATCTTAGCAATGTAAAAGAGACTATTTTAAGTTACAGGCATCAACAGTTTGATCTAGCAAAAAATGCTTGCTTCAACCTCCGATATACCTTTATTTGACTTTGTATATAAAACATTTTCAATTCAAACTTATCTGACATCCTTGAAAGTGCTTTGAGTGCTAAATGGGCATTTTAACTTCAAAGTAGGTTGGAACAGTTCTGGTAGGATTGGAAAATCTTGTTTCAAACTTCAAACAGGTATTTCGAGCTTAATACATTTTGCATGTATTTAGTCTTGATACATTTTTACAACTATGCTCAGTTAATTTCAGCAAGGCTTTTGTCTGAGAAGACATCTGTAGGACTCATCTGCTAGTATATTGCGTGTGTTCTAAGGTTTTCTTTCTCCTACATCTTATATTTTCCTCTCTTAAATATATTTCTAAATATCAACTTTGTAAGCTTTTGCACAGTCCTAACATAATTTTGGTGCATCCTATTAGAGAGGAAGAATGGTGGAAGTCTAAATTGAAATAAGGAAAAAAGACACAATTCATAGCACCTGAATAACACATGCAGTTTAATCCACCAGTAGGTTATGTTGTAGTCTGCAAGGTGAAATGCAATATTCACAATATTCAACGTTTCCTGTTAGAATTATTAGAATTGTGCTGTTGCCAGAAGTGACAGATTTTTAAAAAGTCATTAAAAAAACCCTACTGTACATCTGACAATGTGTTTTGAATACTTAGAGGGTAGGATGAGACTTTTTTGCCTTTGCTTGGAATGATGATAGTTATACTTTGCTTTTTTTCTTGTCATAAAAGTAGAAGTATGTCAGTTCTAGTTTCTCTATCTCCACAACAACCAGTAGCACCAATTCAGTTTATGCTATTATTATTTTCATTGCATTGCTCTCTTTGGTAGCAAATCTCTTCTGGCAATAAGTCTAACAGATTTATTATGGACTACATTTTTGTAGATTGTAATTTACTTCAGAATATGCAACAGTTATGTACCTTGTGGGGTTTAGAGGTGACCAAACTTAAACCACCACAAATTTCTCTCTCTTTTAATTTTTGCTGTCTAGGAAAATGCAACTATCCCACTGAAAATATCAATTAGATTCACTTGTCTTGGCAGAGCCCAACAGAGACTCAACAGTTTAGTTTAAAACTACAGTCAAACAGGCACTTTTACAGGGTGGGGTAGAGGGAAGGGCTTAACAAAACCGGGTGACCATTCTAAAAGAAGAAGAATAAATCATTCTGGAACTGCCTCAAGAGTGGTTTGCTTTGCACAGATTTTTCTCCTATGCTGGGAAAAGGATTTCAATTTGCATGAGCTTGTGTAATATGGTACAGTATAGCAGTTTTGTTTATAGGAAAGTGTCTGCTTTTCACTTGCATGGTACCTATCTTGAGGACAGTTTTGTGGAGCATGGCTGGTTCTGCATTTGTATCTTTCATTTTTTTTTTGCCTTTCTTCTAGGAGCCTCCAAAATCTACTAAAAGCACTACAAAGGCCACCAGTAGCAGTGGAAAGGATGGAGGTAATGCAACAGAGAATTCAGAAGAGGTAATGGATTGAATTAATATCTTTTTTTAAATTACTTTCTAGGTTTATTTTCTGAGTACTGCAATTTTGTTTTCTTATTTAAGGATAAATCATGTTTGCTAAGCTAAAACTTGAGAGAATTTGGCTATAATTCCACAACATACTTGCCTGTGGTTAAGGTAATTGTAGATTGCTTGAACCATTTTTTTCAGTTTATGTTACATTCTGAACAATAAACTAACCACATTGGCTCAGCTTGCACAAGACACTAAAGGACACATGGTCTCATGTGTTGTACAAACCCAGTCTCTGATTAGAGTGAGAAATTGATTGAGAGAGAGAAAATGACAACTATTCTTTTTCTTATGAGCTTGTCTTGATAACGTTCTAACCTACCTCTCCCTACATTAATGCTGTTTAGAATTGCTTGATTACAATTCCCATAATCCCCAGTTTGCTGGGGATTACAAGATTTGATGTCCATTAAAGCTCGAGTACATGGTATGGAGAAAAGAAAGCCGACAAAGAGACTTATAATAAACAACTATCCTAAATTCGCATTCTGGTTATAGAATCAAGCTTTGGATAACTTGTAGCCAGGGGTGAAATCCAGCAGCTTCTGACAGATTCTGGAGAACTGGTAGAGGAAATTTTGAGTAGTTTGGAGAACCAGCAAATACCATCTCTGGCTGGCCCCAGAGTGGTGTGGGAATGGAGATTTTACAATATCCTTCTCCCAGGAGTGGGGAGGGAATGGGGTTTTTGTAGTATCCTTCCCCTGGAGTGGGGTGGGAATGGGGTTTTTGTAGTATCCTTCCCCTGGAGTGGGGTGGGAATGGAGATTTTACAATATCCTTCCTTTGCCATGCCCACCAAGCCATACCCACAGAACTGGTAGTAAAAAAAAAAAGGATTTAACCACTGCTTGTAGCCTTCGGCCTAAATTACAGAGTGGTAGCAGATCAGTTAGATAAAAAATAAGCTTCAATAATTTTTTTTATTTGGATGGAAGGAAATTGTTAAATTTATTACCAAAGAATAATCACAGTAGCTACATTTAATTTCAGTTAATTTTAAATATAAATAAAATAAATTTTAGCTTCTATCTTAGCCGCCTACTCTTCTTGTTGAGCGACAGTAGGGCTGTATCGACAGCATGGCTGTATCCTGGATTGATTATTGTTTTTAATTAAAGCAAAGAATGAGTCCAGTTTTCAAATAGCCAGCTAAAATGGCATTGATTTAATGTTGTTTTAATATTTTAAAGTTGGTTATAGAAGTAAAGTTTTACCGCATGACATCTAAACATTTGTTAAGCAGTTGGGAACATTCTGTATAACTGATAAGCTTTAAACTGGGTCTTTAAGAAATTTGTAAAAGAAAAAGGATATATAGAATATGAATATAAAATTGGCTCAATATTTAACATATTATATCTAGATCATATAGAAACACATTACTCCCATTTTTTCATTTTTAGAATATAAAAAATTGATAAAGAGCTTAAGAGTCATTTATTTGCCAAACCCCAGGTTTGATAAAGTCAGACTTTTTCATTAGATGTTAAATACCATATTTTAAAATACTGTATAATTCAACTTTATATACTTAACATACTGCTATAGCTGCTTTATCATAACTTATGTAAGGAAAACTGTAGTAAAGTGTCATAATTACACATTGCACCTTATAAAATTATGGTATTTGCTGTTATTTGTCTTGATTACATATTTGATTGTTATTGAGACACAGCTATTCAGATAGGAGTTGCACCCATTATTTTCTGCAACTAGAGGTTCATTGTTTCTGGTCTAGAATATTTAAAGTTTTCAGATCTGTCCTCCAGAACTTTTTATTTTACAGTGTATTTGTATGAAGTTTGTAATGTTTCATAGTTAAAGCTGGGGTTATTGGGTGTAATCTTACTAGCATGTTCTCATCTTAAAGCAATGATTGGAGCAGAAATGGAGGCCCTTGTTGTTTATAGGTAATTTACATGAAGAAAAAAATAAAATTCAATCTGTGTGAACTATGCACAGTTCAGAACATTAGAACGACTTTATTTTCTACATTCTCTCCAGTTCTTCCTTCAGGCCCTGGTAGTTTCTTATACTGTTTCTCGGCATCACTACATGTATTGCTCCACTCTCTTTTGGTTTGTGTCTGGTTGAGTGGCCAATACTTGCTTTTCTGCTGGATCTGGAAATCCCATAGAATTTTAACTTTATTATTTCCCATAATCATTTGTGGGATCTTCCATTTAGATTTAGGAAGACCCATATTCTGTATAGATATTCCTGTACACAATGCCAGCTACTTGATTATGCTATTCAGTGTATGCTGTATCTGCCTGCATCTTACACCCTCCTACTGTGTGTTGAACCTTCTCTGGGGCTTGTCTGTGCATCCTGCACCTTGGGTCCTGTGGAGCCCTGCTTCTATGGACCTGGTGCTTAGTGCTATTCTTGTGCTGCTGTGATCAGTAACTCAGTGCTGTCTTTTAGTCCAGGCTTTTCCAGCCACTGATAGGATTTCCCAATGTCTGCCACCTCAGCTATCATGCAGGGTCTTATCTTGCCATAGCACTTCTGCTTGATCTTCCTCCCACATCTGCTGCTGCCTCAGGCATTCTCTCAGCAGCTCATCTTTGGATGCCATCTTACTGATGTAGTCCTGCATGCTCTGGGTCTCATCTGTGACTGTAGCTTCGGCACTCACTAGATTGTGACTGTGTGTGTGTGTGTGTGTGTGTGGTGTGTAAACAAGATACAATTTTTTCCAAAATGAAAATTGTTCAAGGAAAAAAAGCTGCAACTGTACATAGAGTCATAAAAGGTGTATCAGTACAATGGTAATCTCAGAATGCTTTGAATTTTAGTGCTTTTTTGAAGATAATTAATGATAAGTTGAGAAAGGTATATGTGGCAGAATAAATGTACGTATAACTTGTTAGTGCATGAAATTGATCCTGCTGATAAACAGCAGCCAATGTTTGAAAAAGTTTGGAATAATTTCCTTCCGTTGCTATTGGAATATATTTGTGACTTTGGCTGGCTGCCCAAAATAGCACAAGCAAGTAAAGAAAGACTGAAAACTTAAAAGTAATTCTAGGGCAGCCTTCCCCAACTTGCTTCCTCAGGTATGTTTGAAGATTCTAGAATTCCCAGCCAGCATGGCTGCTGGTTCCGAGAAGTGGTAAGGAAAGCAACAAAGGCAGAGCAGTAGCTGAGGTAGCAATGAAAAATGCAATTAGCTGTATGTGGCTTGAGGAGGCTTTTGTTGGACCCTAATGCATGCTTGCTTTATGTAGCTATCAGCCCTCACAAGAAAGCTATACAGGAAACAGGACAATATGAGCTAATTCTACCTTCTTGTAAGGCTACATTGCAAGTATGAAGGCACAAACTTCCTGCCTTCACTTTTTACTGTTTGAAGCATTAGAGTGGACATTTCCTTTTTTTCCCCTTTTACTGTTAAGTGACTGCAGGCTCCTGCCTCTCTCAACAGAATATTTCTTTGGCAGTCTCTTTTTCTTCACTCCCCAAGATCATTCATACATTTCATTACATCAGTACATGGTGTAG
Organism: Pseudoxenodon macrops; assembly: GCA_032467955.1. Taxonomy (NCBI): domain Eukaryota; kingdom Metazoa; phylum Chordata; class Lepidosauria; order Squamata; family Pseudoxenodontidae; genus Pseudoxenodon; species Pseudoxenodon macrops. The sequence goes on along the minus strand of JANHFT010008409.1, from coordinate 24,157 downwards.
TTTGCTTATTCATAATTTGTTCATTAATCTGAAATTTGCTATGTTCGTGCTGCATTCTAAATTTTTAAGTCATTGTTCACAAGCTAAGTGTATGTGATTTAATAACACATTAAACCAAAAACAAACCAGCTACCCGTTGGTTTAGTGGATATATAATATATATATATATACACAGTGTAGTACTATCCGGATACTACCTTATATTTAAAATAAAACAAAATACTTCTCTGTGCTTTCAAAGCACGTAGTGGGGAAGGCTGGGCTAGGGTCTTATTTCTTTGCCATGACCTTTCTGTTGATCAAATAATTGTTGACTGCTTTGCATTAACTTCTGAGTAGATCAACCCTGGGATACTCATTTGTTTTTAGAGTAAGTACGGCTAAGGAAAGTTCTTCACAGCAGAAGCTTGGCTTTTAAAAACAGGTATAAAAAGAACAGTGGATAAAGGCCCAAAGTCACAAGTAAGGGCGAATGTTGACAAGAAAGTCAAGAGAGCAAAAGCAACTTCAGAGCCAACATTGATAACAAGGCCTTGTTTGTCCTGGACCCTATAAGTAAGAGCAGGATGCTGGTAAAATCTAAAGAGTTAGAAGAAGGAATCCAGTCTCTGCCAGAAGAACAACCATTTCTTTCTGATCTGTCAACTTCTGCAGCCACAGTGCAGTTTTTATTTAGTTCTTTTATGTGGAACTGGGAATCTTCAACGTTACGTTGTACCTCCTTTTCCCAGCAGTGTACAGCAAAGAATATACTCAAACAGGAGTGCTGATTATGTTTTTTTCTTTTTCTTTTCTTTTTTTGTTAAAAAGAAATAGTTCCTTTTTCATAAGTTAGATATGAAGATGGCATAGGAAATACCCTCCCATATACAAAGGACTGAAGGATATTCTACCCTCTTTACCTGATTAAATTGGGCAGCTTGTGGCCCAAAAGGTACTTGTAATCTTCTGTCTAATTTCCGATGGCTTCTGTAAGAAATCAGTCTGAAGCTTCTGAAAACTATTTCTCCCTTCCCTGAAATCTGCTGTTTAGAAGTAGTAGAAGAAAGTAAGTAAAACGGGCATTTTCAACCATGTTTGGCTCTGTCTGCACCTGCTCTTTGCTTCAGTCCTATGTGCACCACAATCCCCAACAGAAGTTCAGAAGTGGTGCCTTTGTTTTTTTTTATTTTTATTACCAAATGTAGAAATTTACCCATCTCTCTCACAGAAAGATTCGGTTGTACATTTCTGAGTTGTACATAAATGAGTTTGGAATCCAGAGGCTATTTACCAGTTATTTTATCTTGAAATTCTATAGCTATCTTAATCTCTTCCAGCTGCATCATTACAGAATCATAGAATTGAAATTGAACAACATCTCAGAACTCATCTAATCCTCTGGTGCTTTCCCAGACTTTCCCAGAAATTGGAAGAGAGAGTGCTGTTTACTGTATTTCACCCTGTCCTTGCAGATGAAATTTGGGAAAGACATCTAATAATTAATTAAATAAAAAATGAACTATTTCCCATATGCAATTAATCCTGATTGGAATCACTCCTTCATTTTCATAGGGTGTGTGTGACATGATGGCAATGTTCCAATATCTCAGGGGTTGCCACAAAGAAGAGGGAGTCAACCTATTCTCCAAAGCACCTAAAGGCAGGACAAGAAGCAATGGATGGAAACTAATCAAGGAGAGAAGCAACCTGGAATGAAGGAGAAATGTATTGACAGTAAGAAAACTTATCAGTGGAACAACTTGCCTCCTGAAATTGTGGGTGCTCCAAAACTGGAGATTTTTAAGACAACGGACGACCATTTATCTAGAATTACATAGAGCCTCCTGCCCCCTCTGGTCCTTGGAAAAAGCTTTCTCAACAGAACTGGTTCCTGGTGCCAAAAACGTTGGAGGGCTACTAGACTAGAGGACCACCAAGGTTCCTTCCAACTCTGTTATTCTCTTAAGCTTGCAACCATTACACAGGACCCATCTTCTCAGGCAGCAGAAGGATACAAAGTGGTAGGAAGGTTAGATGTAGCCCACTGCTTGGTCTTGCTGTGTTAAAGAGTCCTGTATACTCAGTTGGGGTGGACCCAGGGGTGAAATCTAAAAATTTTCCCTACCTGTTCTGTGGGTGTGGCTTATTTTGTGGGTGTGGCTTGGAGGTCAGGTGACTGGGTGGGCGTGCTTTTACACTTTACA
>JANHFT010008408.1:14915-26377 GCA_032467955.1 Pseudoxenodon macrops | reverse complement strand
TAAAAGCACACCCACCCAGTCACCTGACCTCCAAGCCACGCCCACAAAATAAGCCACACCCACAGAACTGGTAGGAATTTTTTTTAGATTTCACCCCTGCCCCTCCCATGAATGATGGTTATCCTTAAAATAATAAACTAAAAAACTACATAAACTCACATTCATTTTGAGTTTATTAGAAAAGAGAAAACCTTTTGAACATGTAGAACCAAAACTAGAAAAGATTTTATAGACACTAAGACAACAATGCAATATTATCAGCAATTTTAAATTTTACTAAAAAATAAATTTGGATGATATGCAAGCAACTTGGCATTTACTGTAGAGTTAGAATATTCTGTTGTATTGTATATCAACACCCCAGTTTTTAGGAACTTATCTTCTTAGGAAGCTAAGTTTTGAAGCTGTTAATCAATGGTTAAATCGCGTCTGTAAGGGACATGCATAAGTGCACCAGCGTGCCTACTGTCCCTGTCCTAATATTCCCTTTTATTCAGATTCATTTCATGTATTCAAATAATGTTTATACTTATATATATTATCTAATACGTGCTTTACAAATAAATAAATAAAATAAATAAATATCTTCCAAATTTGGAATTTGATAATAAGGAACGTTTGATATATGGTGCCTTGGCAGTTGCATAATAGCGATTGCACATTTTTTGAAGGACATCTATAGAGGATACTTGAAAGGTAGGCTTAATGAAATTTGTAAATTCTCAGACTTTGAATTGGCTCTATATTTATTATTAATGTATTGCTTTTTCCCCTTTATTCTGGTTTTTACATTACTTATCAGCTAAAATTAATGAACTTTTAATGTATTGTTTTGAATTGTTTCAATTATATTTATAAGTTAACCGAAAATAATGAATTGTCAGATCCTGAGATGTCAAAGAAAGAGTTTCATTACTGTATTCTTTCTCTTTTTTCCTCCAACTTTACCTTTCCTTTCCACTCTCATAAACTTTTATTAAATGGCTATGAAGGTAACTTTAAGAGTTTTTTTCTGTCAAATTCATTCTGCTATTAGAAATCTTGTGTTGGACAGGTGTCTGATTTACATGTTCCAGAAAAGAAAACCTTTTTTAAAAAATTGTAATAATAGGCACAAAGTGAAGTGGAAAATTTTTGAATTCTTTCTTCTTCATTTAAATTGTAATAAAACTGCCCCTTTAATTGCTATAAGTCATAACTTGGTTGTTCAGCACACTAAGCCATATTATAGCACTTCGGGTTTTATCCTGTTCTACTATTCAACCCAGTTTTTGTAATTTGTAAGTGATGGCTTATGGTTTAACACTTTCCGTGATTCAAGTCTGTGTGAGCTTGGGAAATGTTGGTCTTTTAAAAAACTTTTTAAAAAAATTATTTGGGGAAAATTGGAACAGAAGACAAACATTGTGGCACTTGTGCAATATTTTTCTGCCCTTTGGGGAATAGACCACATTTATTGCATTACCTCCATGTGGGTTGCCAGGGACATAATCAACCTTTAAAATGCAGTGGTGCAAAAATGCTGAATAGAACAGAAGAGAATCATAGGACTAGAAGAGACCTTGGAGGTTTTCTAGTCCAACTTCCTGCCTATGGCAGAAGACCTTATGTCATCTTGGACACATGGTTGTCCAATCTTTTCATACCATTAAACTGAGAAGTAGGATTTATTTCCAAGTAAGGTATTAATTATCTTCTAGAAACTTGCTTGCACCCCCATTGTAACATAATATTCCCTCAACAACCAGAATTATTTAACTTAGGAGAGCTACCTGCAATAGCAAGCAATGCATATACACATATTAAAAAGGATTCATTGTCAAACAGGCATCAATTATGTAAATATAACCATTATTCCTATAGTAACAGAATACTTTATGATGGTATGTTATCCTCTAATGAAATAGAAAAGATTAAGATGAGGATTTTGTTCTGCGACCTGAATAAATGAGTATCCTGTGTTCAGACTATGGCACTAGGTTTTAAATTCAAAGTGAAGATATAACATTAATAAAACCTAATTCTGTGCTAACTTTTTAAAAGTTTTCACTAAGCCTAATAAGACTTTTTCCCCCCTATCAGAACAGGTAAACATTTTCCAAAATTTACAGGGATAAATTTTGTGTGGCACTTATAATGTAGTGTCTATGGCCTCCTTAACCTGCCCAGTTAAATTCCCAAGAAAAAACATCATGAGAGACACCCTCGACTGGCTTTTTTTTTAAACATCAGAATTCTTTGTTATCTTGTACCTAGGGTTATCAGACACCCAAAGGAGGACATGACCTCCCTTTTGGCCTTCTGTCCTTCCTCTGGCAGACATAGCCTTAAAATAAAATATGGTCTGAATGTTCAAGTATCTCTTCCTGAGGAGCTTCTTTCCCCAGCAGCCCAGCACTTCCTTAATAAGTGTAAACCACAAGTTAACAAGCTATGACCTTAATTAGTTGATTATCATTCTGCAGCCAGATTGCCCTGCTGTCTGAAATTGATAAGACCTTAATCAGTTACGTGCTGAAGACTTTTGCCTAGTACATTCTTGCAACCGAAAAACAAGTCTTTCTGATGCGGAAAAAGTAATTTCATATACACGTAGGTCTAAGTATATTTTTATATGGTTTTTTCACAGTGATTTTTGTTGTGGATGCCAAGAAAATTAGTTAAGGGTATCTTTCTTTCTGTCTATTTGTCAACTGGTCCCAATTGTGACCATATGTTTGTAGAGATTATTTTAGAGGATCATTTCTATTTTATTTTATTATTTGGGTGTTTTAAAATGTTTTATTTGGAAACAAGAAATGTAATACCTTAATTGGAGTGTTGGACTAGACCCAAGAAGACACATTTCTCCAGTCAACAATCACTGAGTTAACTTTAAGATAATTATTACTTTTCAGTTCAATTTCCCTCACAGATAAAATGAGATGATTACATGTATGCAATCTTCATTTTCCTCTTTAAAGAAAAGTCTGTGTATATATGCAAACGTGAATCTAGATGTTAGATAAATGGATGCAAATTTTAAAATAATTATTTTAACTTAAACAGAGTTGCAATGCTTCTCACTATAATAAGACTGTGAATCTCAATACTTATTGCATTTGCTTTGTAGGTGAAAACTTGATGGCCATAATTAAAGCCCAGAATTCACCCTTGTGGTTCCTTATCTTTACCTGGTCTTTTCAAATAAACATGACCTCTTGCAAACCATTGTTAGACAGGACTATAAGATAAAAATGATAAGTGGTCAGGAGTACTCAATCTAAGGAAATTATAATTAGCAGGAACTAGGTATGTCTAGTTTAATGAAAAGGATGAGGGGAAACATGATAGCAGTGTTCCAATATCTCAGGGGCTGCCACAAAGAAGAGGGAGTGAAGCTGTTCTCCAAAGCACCTGAAGGTAGAATAAGAAGCAATGGATGGAAACTAATCAAGGAGAGAAGCAACGTAGAACTAAGGAGAAATTTCCTGAAGTTAGAACAATTAATCAGTGGAACAACTTGCGTCCAGAAGTTGTGAAGGCTCCAACACTGAAAGTTTTTAAGAAGATGTTGAATAACCACTTGTCTGAAGTGGTGTAGGGTTTCCTGCCTAGGCAGGGGGCTGGACTAAAATACCTACAAGGTCCCTTCCAACTCTGTTATTCTATTCTGTTCTAATATCTAAAGGTGCATAATATTTTATTTCTAGCTACTTAAGTCAAATATTTGTATAACCTAAGTCAATCATTACAGGTACATTTACTATCCATCCAACATCATCCATATAGAACAATAATGATTTCAGAATGACAATAAATACATGCATTCAGATGTTACATACTTGAATTCTAACATCTAATTTAAGTTCACAATTTACAGCAGTTACATGATATAATTGTAACACATGCTTTGTTATTTGTTCATCCATATGTTTATCATTTTACTGTCCTTTCATAATGGGTTTGAACATTTTTATCAAGAGTTGTAAAGTTTCTATTGTTGAGAAAAATCACATATAAGTATCTTGCTGAACAGGTTTTTGAACTTGAAATAAGTAATTTAATGAATTATAAATAGAGAAGTCTTACTGAGGCAACTAGTTGCTAATTAAATCATCAGTTCAAAAAGTTAATAAGCAGTGGTAAGGCTATTTAAACATTAAGTTCTAAAGATTAATAAGCAGCAGTCAAGCTAGCTAAATCTTAAAGTCAAAAGAGTTGCTAAAAGTTAAGATGAAATAGCAAGAGTCAAAAAGGGATTATGGGAAAATAGAACAAAAAATATTAAGACTTCAGAAACGTGGAGTAATTATATTTATGAAACAAAAAAGGAGAGAAGGAGCCAATGATTCCATGAAGTTGTTGCTATGATAAGTCAAATTCAAGAAAGAAATAGACAAGGAAAGGAACAGAATGGGCAGATTATGAAAAAGGAGTGCACTCATTATTTAGAACTAGTTCTTGAAACTTCTGTTTCCCTTTACTTCCTTTCATTTCAGTCTGTTTTTGCAAGTTCTGAGATGAAGACAATCAAAAGATCTTAGCGGGGTCAATAACTTCAAAGAGGAATAGTGACAGGCTCTGTAATTTTAGAGATGAGATATATCCTTTTAAAGAGGAGTGAGATGAAAAGAAGACCTATTCTAGCATGTAGAATAGAACAGAATAGGCCTTGAAGGTCTTCCAGTCCAACCCCTTGCTCAGGCAGGAAACCCTATACCATTTCAGACAAATGGTTGTCCAATCTCTTCTTAAAAACTTCCAGTGTTGGAGCATTCACAACTTCTGGAGGCAAGTTGTTCCACTAATTATGGTATTGTTCAGGAATGTTTTCCTAGTTTTAGATTGCTTTTCTCCTTGATTAGTTTCCATCCATTGCTTCTTATCCTGCCTTCAGGTGCTTTGGAGAAATAGGTTGATCCCCTCTTCTTTGTGGCAGTCCCTTAGATATTGAACACTGCTATCATGTCACCCCTAGTCCTTCTTTTCATTAAACTAGACATAACCAATTCCAGCAACCATTCTTTATATGTTTTAGCCTCTAGTCCCCTAATCATCTTTGTTGTTCTTCTCTGCACAAAGTTGATTAGGGGACTGGAGGCTAAAACATACTGTATAAAGAAATAGTAGTAATGGCAAAGGTAACCTGAGACTAGGTTTAAGAGTCCAGCACTATATTCCAAATTTAAACTTCACAAATATACTTGCATAGATTTATCCATCAAAGAAAGTAACACAAAAAATTCTTTAGTTTCCAAATGTAACTAATTTCAGCCATCTACACCCTATGGTGTCATTGCACTATGCAACCGGTTGCTCTTCCTTTAGTTTGCATTAATGTCTATCCATACCATGTAGTGCCATTTATTACCTATTTACTTGAGAACTATGAATCATTTCATCAGAAAACTTATTTGCATGCTTTATACGATTTCCAAAGAGTTTGTGAAAAGAGGGCATAAGATAATGTTTTGGATGAAATGGTAATTACTTGCAAGGATTACGTTTTTAATCATAAGTATTCAATTACCAATTAACAGTGATATTCCACAGCTTAGATCTTTATGCAAATAGCCCCATTGTTAAACAGATAAAGGCAACTCGTGATTTTGAAAACATCTGTTGCAAAATTATGTTAAATGAATGGTAGCTTTTAGTTCCACTAAAGTAAAAGCTAAATTTAATTTTATAGAAGGGATTGTTTTAAATATTTCATATATATTCATTTTTTTAAATCAAAATATACAGTTGCTATGTAAAATTAGGAGACACTGTGTTACAATAGAGGAAAACAAAACTTCAGTTCTATTTAAACTGAACCTCTGTCTCTAAGAAACAGAGTTTCATAAGTTTTCTCTTTATATATTGCGTGTGCCACTGGATTGTGTTGGATATTAGCAGGAAATATTTAACATCTCTTCATACTAAAATATCTTATTCTTGAGATAATCATTATGCTCCTATTTACACAGAGAAGAGCCATGACTTCATTAAGCCACTGATGAGGAAGCTATGCTTATATAGACTCCTCACCATTGATCAAGTTGAATAGGAGTATTGGGTGTTCAAAAATATCTGAAAGGTCATAGATTTCTCACTTCTGAAGCAGAATTGCAAAGAATAATCTATAATAATGCAGATTTTCTCTGTTTTATCATGAACTTAGAGGGCAAACCTAGATACTAAATTGAGACTAGTGTATTATGCAAACCTAAAATCAAACTTCCACTAGCATAAACTACAACATAATTTATAAAGTAATTAACTAAAACGCCAGACAGATCCATACTAATGATCCATGTTAGTTACTCCTCTAGAACAAGAACCTCTGCAGTTTATATGTGCTCATTATCTGTGTAATTTTCTCTGCAACCCTGATCTCTCATCTTCTACCTGCCCTTTCAATTCTGTATATAATAAGATGTCCTTTTGCATGAACCACCTTCTAAATGTTGACTGTCATCCGTTTATTTACTAATATCAATAATATAATTAATTAAGATGTATTGAACTCAGCCACATATTTATACACATAAATAAATACATATAGTACATACAAACTTACATTCATACATACATACATACATACATACATACATAGATACATACATACATACATACATACTTGTACATACATACGGTACATATAAGCAAGCATATGTTTCCAGTAACACCTGCCCAGAGAAAGGAAAGGAATTAGAAATTGATTTCCTGACAGGGAACAGCAGCAGAAGAATTTTCCACTAGGTAGCCATGGTTGTTGGCAATCCAAACTGACCATTCAGTATGTAGCTGCCAAAGCATCCTGATGAGGTCCCAATTTTCTCAAGCCAGCTCAGAGTCTAGACAGCATCAATACAGGATATGAACAGTTTAAGAGATAAACCCTCAGAAGATCAATAACTTAGGATACTTCATTCTCTTTTCCCAATATCCTTGCATGGCGCAATGTATTCAGAATTCTGTTTTTTGGACATGTGTTAACTTTATAATGAGTTGAGATTCTGGCTTGATACAATATGTAATCTACTCAATATATATTACTTACTTAATAACAGTCAGCAAAGTCTTCATTAAATTGTACGATCTGCTATTTCAGGTATTGAGAACTTTCTTCTAAAGAATGTTTCTTGTATCCCTTTATATAAAGAAATAACTTTCTTATGTTAACCGGCTCCAAGATGGCTGAAAAATATGAGAAGTGAAGTCCAACACATCTGAAGGGCTACAGATTGGGGGGAGGCAAACTTACATAAAAAGAAATAACGTACGAAGCCAACATTGGCTATCAATTATTCACATGTAACCATATCAACCTGATAGCTGATGTAAAGGAAAGCAGAACTATGTTCAGTTCAGTGGTCTTACATTATTTTTCAATTTACTTCCTCCAGGAGTGCAAATGAAGCAGCAGAAAATAGATATTTAATATGGCTATAAGCAATGGTGTGTTTCATAAACAAATAGTTTTAATATGTTTCTTTTACAATCTTATTTCTGTGTTCCCATGTTAGTCCTTGCGTGAACAAGTGGTTTGAAAAAAATGGTTTTAACTGCAAAAGAGACTTAATTTATTAGGTTAAGAACATGGAAAAATGAACAAGTATTTTTAATTGATCAAAAATGTTAAAGGACATAGGAGGCAGCTGACCATTTTACATATATTCTACTAGAAGTCTGGGCCTGATGTTTAATAAAATGTTCCTATTTAGCAGAGTATATGGTATATATGCAGTATATTCAGATTTGTGATAGGATGAAAAGGACTAGAAGAAAGCAATGGTGATAATGTAGCAGTGCAAGGTGACAGCAACATCAGGAAAAAGGACTATGTGAAGCTCAGATTCAGAATGAATAGATTGAATCCTGAACACTGAACTTTTTCTATCAAAAGCACAATGGTTAGAATGTAGTATTGCAGACTAACTCTGCCCACTATCAGGAGTTCGATCCTGATCTGCTCAAAGTTGTGTATTGACAATAAAGGTTTGAATTTGAATTGAATTGACTCAGTCTTTCATCTTTCCGAGGTCAGTAAAATGAGGACCCAGATTATTGGGGGCAATATGCTGACTCTTAGAGAGGGCTGCAAAGTACCATGAAGTGAATATAAGTCAAGGGCTATTGCTATTACTATTCTGTAATGTTCTGTAATTGTGTGCTTTCAGTTAAGTTGGGTTTGATTTTGAATGTAGATTTCAGTTCAATATTAGCTTTCTTTGTGTTCTTAATGTTGGGCTGTCTTCAAACAGCCCAAGTTGCATTGCCACCTTTTAAAAACATTTATAGTAACTGTAACTACAATTGAGCTATGACACAGATCACTAGTTTAGTGTACAAGTATCGCCATAATAGTTTACACATCCCACCATTAACTTTGAAAGAAAGACTATATCCTTCCTAATGAGATTACAGGTAATTGATGTCAGGTCTTTCCTTCCCCTGGCCCACTCTGCTAGACTTCCTTGTCACACATTGATCTTTACAACTTTCAGGCTATTATGAAAATTCTGAGAATTAAAATTCAATCCACATTAGGCACTGAGTTGAGAAAATATAATTTATATTGTAATAATTTTATATAATTTATATTTATTTACACCATTAATTCCAGTTTACACACAATACTTAACTGGATTAGTGTGTGTTTATGAGTAGAGAACTAGAGTGTATTAGAACACTGAACAAGGATTCCTTTAACTACCCAACTAGCCCCAAGGGGATTAGATTTAACTCAAAACAGAATTAAAGTAACTTGATCCAGTCAGTTTGTCATGGGAATGTCCAAATCTACTAAATTGCCTCATTTTACCTACTTAGTCCTCCAAGAAAAAAAGCTGGAAAGAAAGAGAGGCTGAAAAGGAAATCTATACATTGAGAGCTTAATGCCAAATACCATTTGAAAGCTTTGCCAAATCAAACAATGTCATGTCTATTGCTATCTACCTGCCAAATGGGGAAGTGGCTACAATAATTATATAATGAAAATTTGCCAAAACTTGTTCTACAATTCCTAGGATACTAGGCACTTCCTGGAAAACTTGGCTATTAACTCTATATTTGTTAATGACAATTAATGACTTATTGTGTTTGTGTACTGCCAGAATCAAAAGTAAGGAGATTTGATGGGGTTAGTGGATTTATGGTAGAAAAATAGTTTTACATTTCTGGAATTCATTTTCTAGCGAGGATATGATAGATCTAGTGCCACACACAGTTCAAAACAAAACATGGAAGTATTTAGAAGTATGTTAAATACTTAATATTTATGTTTAATGTGCCACAAGAAGCCTAAACTTCTATGACAGGCTACAATGTAAGTAGTATTGCACATTTGACTCTAAGTCATTTGCAAAAAGCAGATCCAATTCTGTTTGACAAATAAAATTCAGAATGATAAGCATTCCTATTTTGAAATATTTCCAATAATTTTCTTCTCTTCTCCAGGAAGAAGGATGGTAGGTTGCCAGGTTTATTTTATGATATTCTGCTTTTGAGGTCAAAACAAGTAATATGGGACACATTTTTGCTTTAATTCAGATTTATGGGCCACCCAACTTGAGTGGATTGTGCACAACTAGAAAAAAACAGAAAGGCAGCTACATGAAGTTAGACAAACGGCCCAGATAAAATAATCTGATAAATGACAAATATGCAATTGGGTCTCTCAGTTTGAAAACAACTGTGAGTGTTGCATGTCCCATTTTGACTCAATCTGCAATCCCCATATGCAAAACTTGGAAGAAAAAGAAGAGCTTTTTTCGTAAGGGATGCTTAATGTTGTTGTTTTTTTAGATCTATGTATGTAACTGAAAAGCCACACTCAGTACCCTCCCTATTTGCTGGGCTACATCAGCAATCCCCAGAGAGATTAAACATCACCAGGAAGATCTTGGTATGTTTTTTTTTAGGATGCTTTCCTTAATTTGCTCTTTGAACAGTAATATTAACTATGGGTAGCTAGATTTAGTTTACCGGCTTTAGAATGAGCTGAGTTGGCATATATAATATTTAGAGTAAACCACAAGTGTGTTCAAGCTGCAGCAGCATAGGTTCCTTTACTTTAAAAAAAAAAGAAAAGAAGCAAGCAACAACTTAGATTACCAGAAAGAAACTGATTCTGAAAAGTTGAAATGTGTGCTTGAATAATGTGTATTAATAATCAAACTGAAGTTACACTGTTATTATTTACTTTATTCATTAAACATGAAACTCAGTCAACTGAACACTCAAAAATGCATCACAAATACCATTGACTGGCGCTGATGGTTGATACAGGTTGCTGCCAGCATCCTAGGTATCAACCAAGAATCTTCTTAAAAAGTATGTTGTTCCAAGTAGCACTGGGATTTTTTTGCAGTTCCGCTGGTATCATTATTACTATTTACTTTATTCATTAAACATGAAACTCAAGTCAACTGAACAATGTTGACATGTAAAGGAAAAGCCTTCAGAAATCCAAGCTACTATATGTGACAATATGCGGGCCTTCGTGAATGGTGATCACTTCCAGTCACATGAAGCAGCAGCAAATACTGCCTATCTGCAAATAAACTGCCTCCTGTACAGCTGCCAGGTAATAATCCCTATTAGATCACCTGTTCAATCTAATGTAGACCTGGCAGAAATGTAGATCTTTTGCAGCATGTACAGAAGACTTGCTTCGTTCGGCAATTTTGCCAACCATTAGCAAATGGTGCAACACAAGTAGAATGTATATAAAAACATACTGGGTGATGTTGTCCATACACCATTTGAGTTTTCAAATTCCAGTTCTCCCACAGCGCAAACAGCCTAATTTAACAGACCAAGATTCTTGACTCTTGATTCTTATTCTGCAATGTACTGGATTAACTGTACCAGGAGTGTCTTTGGCCTTTTTTTTTTAATAGAGCTGACTCCCAGCTGAGAATTTACAAGACACAGAGAGGGGTTTTGTGCAGGTGTTAGGGGAAGCAAGAATGAAGAATCCCACCTAAGAATGTAGAGGTTCTTCAACGGATATTTAAAGGACGCTCAATAGAATCTCCTCCTTTAAAGCTGATTATTCCCTCCCTCCTTCTAATCAAATAGACTTACAGATTGCTTAAACACATATAATTGCTCTTGCAAACTATGAGCTTTGTCAGCCTCTTTCTTCATCTCATTCAAATTCCGTTTGAATTCTGTGAGCTCCATGCGCAATGACCGCCGCTCTACTTCTGCTGTGTGCAGCCTTTGTGTAAATTCAAATATCTGCTTCTGCAAGGACGCTATGGTTTTCTGGTATTAAAAAACAAACAAACCAGGAACAATGTGTTAGCTAGAAAATATGCTGGTTGGGCAACAAATCAATAGCTTTGAATACCTGAGCAAATTTAAGACGAAGCTCCCGTATACACATACACACACACACACACACACATATATGCAAGTCTTGGCGTATTCGGGTCTTTTCCCGTGTAAGATTGAGAGTATCTTGGCGACGTTTCGATGAGGTC